>JAVXUP010003133.1:0-83929 GCA_033070095.1 Escallonia herrerae | reverse complement strand
AAAGGGCTATGACAGCAATATTCCATGACATGATACACCATACTGTGGAAGACTATGTCGACGATCTTATTATCAAATCCAGGAAGGAAAGTGATCACCTCACCGACCTTCAAGCGGTCTTTGATCGTTGCCGCCAGTATAACATGCGGATGAATCCATTGAAATGTGCCTTCGGAGTCTCCTCCGGCAAGTTCCTCGGGTTCTTGGTCAGTCGACAGGGCATCGACGTTGACCCCTCGAAAGCAGCCTCCATCCAAGAAATGCCCCCCCCCAAGAACACAAAGCAACTGAAGAGCTTCCTCGGCAAGGTCTCTTACCTCCGACGCTTCATACCCGCACTGGCCGAGCTCATTACGCCATTTCAACACTTGACGCGTAAAAGCGCACCGTGGAATTGGGGCGCGCCCCAACGGCAAGCATTTGAACAGATTAAGGCGGTCCTCATGTCACCGCAAACCATGGTCGTACCACAACGGGGCATCCCACTCCTACTCTACCTGACTTCCACACCCAGATCCATCGGGGCTTTGCTTGCCCAAGAAGTCGAAGGTGTCGAGCGTCCTGTTTATTACCTCAGTAGAGTGATCAGAGGGCCCGAAGCCAACTACTCCGAGCTCGAGAAACACTGTCTAGCCTTGGTGTACGCCTCACAGAAGTTCAGACATTACTTTCTGGCGCATCAGATCACACTCGTCACCAAGGCTGACCCGCTCCGTTACATGCTTACGCGTCCCGCCCTGTCTGGCCGACTCACACGGTGGTTGCTGCTGTTGGCCGAATTCGGTTTATCTATCAAGAATCCTACAGCTCTGCGGAGCCAAGCACTCGCAGACCTCCTGGCCTTCTTCCCACGCCAACAATATGAACCGATATCGGATCAACTGCCGGGGGAGGAGACAGCCCTGATCACCGACATCGATGGACTGTGGACGCTTGAATTCGACGGCTCTGCCACTAGCAAAGACCCCAATGGCACGCCCCTCCGGCAAGGGGGTGCCGGCATAGTCTTGCGGGCACCAGACGGTGTTACCACTTCATTATCCTTCAAACTTGCATTCCCAGTGTCTAACAACGAAGCTGAATACGAGGCACTTGTCATTGGCCTCATGATCGCCGTCAGTATGGGGGCTAAGGCGCTGTGTGTGAAAGGAGATTCAAATCTGGTCATGAAGCAGGCGGACGGGGAGTTCGCGGTCAAAGAACCAGCCTTGGCACCTTATCGTGCCTTGGTGCAACACTTGGAAGGAAGACTCGGTCATGTCCAGTATGAACATCACAATAGGTGCCACAACAGACATGCGGACTGCCTGGCCACGATCGCGTCAAAGATAGAGGTCGATGGTGAACAACGGATGCTAACCATCGTCAAGAGAATGGAACCATGCACAGCACTGAACCTAGTGCCGAGGGACGTTACTGCGGACGATTGGAGGCAACCTATCATCGACAAACTTAAAGCGCCATCTCTTGCTCATGCCTCCACCCTTACAGACTTTTCAATGATGGGAGATGTCTTATACAGGCGGTGTCCCGGAGGCACTCTAGCAAGATGTTTGGCACCGGAAGAGGCAAAACACAAATTACAGCTCGGCCACCAGAAGTGTTGTGGCCTCGACGGTCCCCCTCTGTATCGTCGCCTCCAGCGTATGGGATTATATTGGCCATCCATGGCCAAGGACGCCTCGGATATACAAAAGGATTGTCCCGAGTGCTTGTATGCACCCGACGGTGCCGAAGCTCTTGTCATTGACATCGAGGGTGACTGGCGCCAGCCTTTCATCCAGTATCTATCCCACGGGATTCTACCACCTGACCGCGGCTCAGCACGATCCATCAAGCGCAAGGCAGTCAGGTATTTTGTGACGGAAGGCGAGTTATTTCGCAAGGGATTTTCGGGACGCACCCTGCGATGCTTGCAAGGTGCCCAAGTGGTCAAAGTCATTAACGAAGTACACAATGGTGATTGTGGTGAACATCAAGGCTCCCAGAAGCTGTATGCAGAATTACTAAGATTGGGGTATTATTGGCCGACTATGGAATCCGACTCCATCTCGCATGTCCGACGCTGCCAACCCTGCCAGCGGCACGCCGACAGGATACACTCGCCAGCATCCGACTTGCACATGATCTCAGCACCTTGGCCATTTCATTCTTGGGCCCTCGACCTCATCGGCCCCATCCACCCGCCGTCCAGAAGCCATTCATGGATCATGGTTGCTACTGAACGCTTTACGAAGTGGGTTGAAGCCGTACCTCTGCGGAGAGCCACGGGAGGTGCCGTTTCCAACTTCTTACGCGACGTCATCTGTCGTTTCGGCATCCCTCGATGTATTATATCTGACAATGGCACCCCATTCATTAACCGAGAGGTTCGAGCTCTCATGGAAAGGTACAACATCAGCCATGCCACATCAACTCCCTATTACCCGCAAGGTAATGGTCAAGCTGAAGCGTCCAACAAGACTTTGCTACGAGTATTATCGCGAATGGTGCATGACGCCGACCGGTCGTGGTCCGAACAACTGAATCTGGCACTCTGGGCCTACAGAACATCCATGCACACAGCGACAAAGGCCACGCCTTTCTCTCGTCTACGGGGACGAGTGTGTGGTACCTGCCGAGATCGCAGAACCATCGGCTCGACTTTCCCTAAGCAGCAGTCTCGGAGATGAAGAAGCCCGGCTCGCGGCACTTGACGGCCTCGACGAACGACGAGCCACGGCCCTGCGCCGCATGAAGAAGTATCATGAGCAGCTTACGAAAGCTTATGGGAAGACCGTCAAGCCACGTTCGTTTATCGAGGGCGACCTTGTTCTTCAAGCCGCCAAGCATGTGCGGGCCAACATGTCAGCTCCTAAATTCACGCCAAACTGGGAGGGCCCTTTCACGGTGCACGAAGCCCGCACTAATGGCTCGTACCTCCTGCTCAACCACGACGACGGTCAGGTCTCGGCCCCCATCAACGGCCGCTACCTGAAGAAGTATTATGTGTAGTCGCGTCATAGAACGCGCCCTCGTAGCATTTTTGTACATGCGACATTGCTTGCAGACTTGTATTTTTTTGTTGATCTGTGTAGCGTTCTACACTAGTCATGTAATGGTGTTTTGTACCGCGTCCTATCAATACAAAGTCATGCTGTTACCTCAACTTCTGCCCAGCTGGCACTCATTCTCAACCTATGCTTCCTAAGTCACTTTCTACGAGCGGGAATGGGAGAGCATTCACAAGTAACCGAAACAAGCAAGACATTCAGAAAAAGAAGAGAGCAACCGAACATAACATACAATAAGCCGAGACCATCGAAAATATGTACATATACATCAAACGTTTACTAGCCGTCGTTAAGCACTACAACTACGGCAAAGTAACATACAAGCTAGGAAAGTCTAGACAACAGCGATGCAACTGGGTGGGAGCTGAATGCCTGAAGTACCTCCCGCTCCGCTTGTACCTCTGACCATCCAGCATCAAGCTCGGCCTGTCGCCCTAACCGCTCTGACTCTCGCCCGTCCACCTCACCTCGCCGCCTCTGTAGATCGGACAACTGCCTCTGCAAATCGACGAGCTGTCTCTCTATCTCTGCCACCTGCATGTCAATCCCGGCCAACTCTGCCGTGATCTCTGACCGCTCTGCCTCTAATCCTGTGCGGCGCCGCTCCAGCAACATCTCCCGCATAACCACGACTGCACGCCTCTCATCCATATCGTGGCTGACGCTCCTCGATCTAAAGAAATCTGCTAGCCAGTCCAGCTGCATACCTAGCGATGTGAACGGAGCGAACTCTGAAAGCGACCGAGCAACGAACTCTGCAGTCCAACCCGACGACGGCACACTGGCGAACGGCAGCAACCACTCCATAAACCCTGCAGACACCCACATCCGTAGTACTGGGTTCTCTACCACCACGCTCTCGAATGTCTGCGGGAACGCTGCCTTCACCAGTTCTAACCGGCGCACAGTCTCCGCCGGTAGCTGGAGGCCCCCCCAAGCTGCCACATCCACCTGACCGCTCGAGGATCCTCTACTCATATCTCCGACTGTCGCGCCACTGCCGCCCGCTGCAGAAATCTCCGACATCCCACCCGCCCTCTGCGCCCCAATCGTGGCTGAGTGCATCGCCAGAAGAGTAGCTCCGACCTCAACCACGGACTCCGGCAATGTGTCATGCCGTCGCACCACCACGGCCTGAACCGGTGTCTCTCGCTCACGAATCGAGGCAGCAACAACAGACTCAGGCTCCGCCATTTCGCCACCATCACCTCCCACAACCTGCGTCTCCATGCCTGTCCACCAGTCCTCGTCAATGTCGAACATCACCGTATCGCTCCCCTCTCCGCCGTATAGTGCCCCCACCGTTTCCTCAGTAGCAGGCAATGGGCTCACCCTCCTCGGCACACTGGCCGTCAATAGCTCAACGGCCTCGGTCTCGTCACTGTCAACTAATCTGCCGGCCTCGGCTGCCATAGCCTCCTCGCCTGCGATCTCAGTCTCGGCCTCGCTCCCCCCGCGACCGCCTCTTCCTCGTCCCCCTGGCAAAACCGCTGTCAGTTCACAGATTATGAGCAATATGCAAACCATATTTATACGACAAAAAGAAAGGACAGAAGCAAACCTCAGAGTCTAGCTCCTCTAATACGTCGCGCGGCCTCTTCGCCCCTGATAGGTGTGGGGCTGAGGTACCAGCACTAGCCTGACGAGCTGTCTCCATCATCCCCACTCGCAATGCCGACAAGGGCCCCTTGCCGGCCCCCGGCACCCTCGGCACCTCGGCAATAGGCTCCTCCCCACGGTCCTCCCCGGGAGCAGCGTCCCCCAACTCTACGGCATCCTCCTCCGCCTCCCTCTCCGAGCTCGGAACAGAACTCCCGGTCACCAGTGACAGCATCCCGCACTGCCTCGCGACTGTGGCCGATATCAAACTCAGGGCTCGGTCACATGCGAACACATCTACCTGTCGACGTGTGCCTGACGGCTGTGCCAGCCATCCGGCCCAGCTCCCTCGCAGTCGCTCCCACCAATGCGCATAATCCGCGGTCACCGCCCCTGCCACCTCTGTCCCTGGCTGCCTCCACTCTGTCGTCGGTGCCGGCCACTCGCGGGCTCTGTCATATAGTGTATACCCAAAAGCCGTCGCCACACTCCAAGGGCTGTCATAACCGCATGGGGGCTCTAGATCATACCCGAACGCCAACGACAGACGGTCCGGGCAATACCTCGCCACATAATAGCAGCACTCGGCGGGCTTCCCGCCATCATCTGTCAATACCGGGAGCCAGCCGGGAAAATACGCGACCAATAGCGCCAGCTGTCCTGGCGCTAGCTCGCCTCTCCTGCTCAGATCTGTCGTCACCTCCTGCACGTGCAGCCATGGCGGCGTACCATATGACGCATGCATCTCCATATAGGGCCGTCGCTCGCATTCCCCCCGTTTGTCTAGAATCTGTGCCAACGGGCACCCCGGCCTCCTGATGCCTGCCCAAGCAAAAGCCCGAGACCCGCTACACCACAACGCCACCTGCCGCGACCTGCCTGGACGGGTCACTGTCCCCATCGTCGGTGACGGGTGTGCGAGTGGGTATCCGTCAGGACGGTACCCTGGAAAGCACTCGTACAGGTACCTCTGCAAAAACATCCAGTCCACGTATGTCGCCACCTGATACCGACCATACGACCGCTTCACGTCATTCACGAACTGATCTAGCCGCGAGTATAACGTGCCCAAGTACACCGGAGCCAAGCCGACCCGCCTTCCCTGCGCCATCCGAATGGCCAAGGGAAACACCCTCGGGGAAATGCCATCCTCAGGTGTCCCCTCAAACACAAACCTGCAAACAACGACCGGCAACATATGTCAGTTTGACGTTTTACAGGGCAAGCAGGACATACGATATATTCACGAATAATCACACGACAGTACAAAATTTACCTCGATAAGAACATCGCCAAAAACGCCACCAACTCGTACCGATCGCTGCCATGATACGGACCCATCACGAACTGGGCAGCATTGCCCAACTTCTGGCCTGTCCTCGCCTGCGGCGTGCCGTAGAACTGGCGCAGCCACCCACCGTACGTCCCCTTCCGGTGCCTCTTCGTCTCCGCCAAAATGTCCAGTAGCTGCGTCTGCAACAACCGCTCCTCCCCGCTCAGCCGGGTCACCCGTGCATCCACCTCCCCGTGTATCGGCAGCCCTGTCAGCATCAACACATCGAGTAACGTCGGCCCGATCTCCCCGAACTCGGTCACGAACGTATGCGACTGCGTGCTCCATCTTGCCAGCAATCGGGTCATCCCTGGAGTATCCCTATATAACTCCAGCCCCCTCGCCGTAACATTGATCGCCGGTAACAGCCCTAGTGCCTGCAACACCTGCGCCCTCACCGGTGTCTCCAACATATGCTCACACCAAAAGTCCCACCCTACCGGCATCGCACTATGGCCCTTGAACATCACCGGCGACCAAGGTATGTCCTCTCTCCCAATCAACAATGCCGGTACATACCTCGGCGACATCACAGGCGCCTCCGCCGGCCTCGGCGCGCGAAGGTAGGGTGACGACAGCCGAGGCTCCTCTCCCATCGACGGACCACCCCACGGTGTCCTGAACGCTCCGTCTGCCACACGAATGGCCAACTCCCTCCACAGCTCACGGTCCGGTACACACGGTACTACTCCCCTCACCCCCAGCAATGTGTTTGTTTTATCTGGCTCCGGATCGTAGGACCTCCTACCGCCATCATCAAAGGTCAATGGCACTGCCGCCTCGACACCCACTGACGGTGTGGCCTCATCGACTAGCGGCGCCGGCACAGGTACAGTCATCATATCCCGCGGCGGTCGCGATGTACCCGTCGCGGCCCCTCGCGGCTTCGCCCACATCTTCTGCCGAACTTTTTTCACTGCTGGCGTCGCTCCGGGCTGTGAGGATGGGACTTGGGCCTGTCGGACAACCTGCGTGACCGACCCCCCGTGACTGGCCGACCCCCATGTGCGGCCGACCCATCTCGTGCGGCCGACCCCCCGTGGCTGGCCGACACCCCATGCGCGGCCGACCCCTCTAGCTGGGCCGACCCCCCTTGCCCGGCCGATCCCCCTCGCTGGGCCGACCCACCCCGTCCGGCCGATCCCCCTCGCTCGGCCGAACCCTCTCGTGCGGCCGACCCCCCGTGGCTGGCCGACCCCCCATGCGCGGCCGACCCCTCTCGCTGGGCCGACCCCCCTTGCCCGGCCGATCCCCCTCGCTGGGCCGACCCCCCCTGTCCGGCCGACGCCCCTCGCTGGGCCGACCCCCCTCGTGCGGCCGAGCCCCCGTGGCTGGCCGACCCCCTCCCCTCGCAGAGCCACCAACTGGCCGACCCCCTGGCCCCGACGACCCCTCGCCCAATTCTACCTCTTCTCTCACCATCCCTTTTTCTCTCTTTCTTTCTCTCTCTCTCTCTCTCTGTGACTTGCGTAGGCACAAATGGCGGTGCCTCCGCCTGCCCCCCTCCGCTCCTTATATAGGGGTGGGCAATTTTCTTTTCTTTTTCTTTTTATTTTCTCTTTCTTTCTTTCTTTTTCTATTCTTTCTTTCTTTCTTTTCTTTTTCTTTCTTTTTTCCTTTACTTTACGCTGCCGTCCGCCGGCGCCTCGCCACAGTTTGTCGACCACGCGCCGTCACCGCTATGACCGCAGTGCGCGCCCGCGCGCCACCTCCACGACCTTCGTCGCACGCATTCACATGACAGCTCCGCGACAAGCCCCGTCGCCCGCGTGCCATCTCCTTGAACCGCGTCGCTTGTGCCAACTCATCGCGCTCTTTACAACGCGCGCTCAACGCCAATGGTCACTTGATGCACTACCGCGACGTTCGTCGCCGCGCCCGTGCGCTATTCTCATCATGCGTGCCCTCGGCACCAACTGTAGCTCCGCGACGTTCGTCGCCGCGCCCGTGCGCCATTCTCATCATGCGTGCCCCCGGCACCAAGTATAGCTCCGCGACGTTCGTCGCTGCGCCCGTGCGCCATTCTCATCATGCGTGCCCCCGGCACCAAGTATAGCTCCGCGACGTTCGTCGCCGCGCCCGTGCGCTATTCTCATCATGCGTGCCCTCGGCACCAACTATAGCTCCGCGACGTTCGTCGCCGCGCCCGTGCGCCATCTTCATGATACGTGCCCCCGGCACCAAGTATAGCTCCGCGACGTTCGTCGCCGCGCCCGTGCGTTATTCTCATCATGCGTGCCCCCGGCACCAAGTATATGCTCCGTGACCTTCGTCGCCGCACCCATGCGCCATTCTTATCACATGTGCCCCGGCACAAAGTATTGCTTCGCGACGTTCGTCGCCCCACCACTTTCATGACATGTGCTCCGGCACCATGTATTGTCCCCGCGACAATCGTCGCCATGTCCATGCACCACGACCATGTTACAAGCCTCCGGGCATAACACCCGTTCACCACACCATGCGCCCCCGCCATGGGCATGGAAGACCTTCAACCCACTCTCTAGAGTGTGCGGCATTCTGGAGGCTCCGCTCGTAGTGCTCCTGCACGAGGACCCCTCCCTGCGGCATGGGCTGAGCGCCAGCACGGGCTAGTGCCATCGCCGGCACAATCAACTACGGGATGGGCTCACAACCTGGAAGCCATCGCCGGCACAATCAACTACGGGATGGGCTCACAACCTTGAAGCCATCGCCGGCACAATCAACTACGGGATGGGCTCACAACCTGGAAGCCATCGCCGGCACAATCAACTACGGGATGGGCTCACAACCTTGAAGCCATCGCCGGCACAATCAACTACGGGATGGGCTCACAACCTGGAAGCCATCGCCGGCACAATCAACTACGGGATGGGCTCACAACCTTGAAGCCATCGCCGGCACAATCAACTACGGGATGGGCTCACAACCTGGAAGCCATCGCCGGCACAATCAACTACGGGATGGGCTCACAACCTTGAAGCCATCGCCGGCACAATCAACTACGGGATGGGCTCACAACCTGGAAGCCATCGCCGGCACAATCAACTACGGGATGGGCTCACAACCTGGAAGCCATCGCCGGCACAATCAACTACGGGATGGGCTCACAACCTTGAAGCCATCGCCGGCACAATCAAACTACGGGATGGGCTCACAACCTTGAAGCCATCGCCGACTCAATGAAACTGCTACACGGGCTTAGCGTCATCGCCGGCTCCATTACCAGGAACCCTGGCCCCCGCAGCAAGAAGGGCTGTAACCACATCGTTTATGCATGCGACGCCCGCTCGGGTTGCCCCTCCGCGCCCGCCGCACGCAGGGGGCTTATGTTCATACCCTATTCTGGTCGCACCCCAAGACCCGCCAAGGGACCCACTTTGCACGACACATCACCCAGTCAGCGGTCAACTTTTCAACGCTCGAGAGCCGGTCAAAGCAACGCATGCTCAAGTCACGTGAACCATTCGTGAAGCGACTTCGGCGTGCCTTCCACCCCAAAGGGTCGGCCACCCCAAGGGGTCGGCCTCCCTCTAGGGTCGGCCTCCCCCAAGGGTCGGCCTCCCTCTAGGGTCGGCCTCCCCCAAGGGTCGGCCTCCCTTTGGGGTCGGCCACCCCAAGGGGTCGGCCACCCTCGGGGGGTCGGCCTCCCTCTAGGGTCGGCCTCCCCCAAGGGGTCGGCCACCCTGGGGGGTCGGCCACCCCGAGCGGTCAGCCACCCTCGGGGGGTCGGCCTCCCTCTAGGGTCGGCCTCCCCAAGGGGTCGGCCACCCTTGGGGGTCGGCCACCCTCGGGGGGTCGGCCTCCCTCTAGGCTCGGCCTCCCCCAAGCGTCGGCCTCCCTTGGGGGTCGGCCACCCCATGGGGGTCGGCCACCTGCCTTGAACACCGACGCCGTCACCTTTGACCCCACCTCATTGTCACGACGACCGTCGCTCGCGGCCGCACTCCGCCATAGTCGCGACAACCGTCGCTCTCGGCCGTGCCCCTTCGTCGCGATGACCGTCGCCCGTAGTCTCGATGACCGTCACTTGTGGCCGCTCTGTCGCCATGACAACCGTCGCTCACGGTCGCGCGCCATCCACGCAACGACCCTCGTCGCTCGGAGATCACTCTGCGACCCTCGTCGCCCGCACTCAACCGCGCCCCATGCGCTGCAATCATGTTATATGCTCACGGGATAGGCTACTCTGCCAGGACACTATCTCCGCCGGGGTGCCTGCGTGACTGGCCTACGTGCTCTGGCACTGGGGGCTCGCGTCGGCACCCCTAAGGACTATGACCCCCGGGTCACTCCGAGATGGGAGCAGGTCTTCGGAAGGGCATCTTGCCTAGTCCACCTGGCAGCTGGGCGTCGGGTCTTCCCCACCGCTGCCAGGACCTGTGGGATTCAGTAAGGGCTTGGACTGGAGGCTGGGGCAACGGGCTACTCTGACCATGCTACCGCGGCATGATCAGTCTCCTCAGACAGGCAGAGAGATGTTGCAAGGGCAGGGCAGCACGAACTTAGGAACCGGCAGTCCAACGAAGGGTCAGTGCGTTGGCCCCCTGGTGACGTGTCGTTCCCAGGGGGCGACACATGTCAACTTATGACACATGCACATTTTTGCCTATAAATAGTGGACTTTGGAGCTTTTTCAAGGATCTTTTTCTCATTTGGACTTTTCACTTTCTCTCTCTAAAAGGAACATTCTCTCTGGAATTCTAGTGAGAGAAATATACTTGAACTCCCGTCTACGGACCCTGGACGCCATACCCTCATCACGGACTGTAGACTGTCGGTCCTGTTCATCGTCACCCTGCCTGCGCAGCACTGCCAGCCCTCACGACCTGTCTGGGGAGCCTTGTCCTCGGCCCTTGCGCCGTCCTTGCTGTCTCCCACGTTGCCTACCTGGAAGCCAACTCAGACCGCATCCTTTGTGGCACCTCCACGTATCATCGAACCATTTTCGGCACCATCAGAGAGTTTAGGACGTAATGGGTATTTTAAATTTTTTATTATTTTAGTGATATATATATATATATATATATATATATATATAGGTGTCTGATAATTACGTACATTCATAGGAGCACACCAAATTTAGAGAATCCATAGGAAGGGCCATCTTGAGATTTTGGAATTACTTTGAGGTAAGAATTTAATTTGATTATTGAATTGAGATTCGTAGTAGGAATCCTACGAATTTTATTTATTTTAGAACCTAATTGAGATCGTTGGGTATATTAAATTCTAGGACTTTTGATACAACTGGATTGAGAAGATCGATATTTGGGTTTAATCGTGCAATTTGAGGTAAGGGTATACTATTTTTAAAATCTAAATCAGCATTGGATCAATCGATTTTATTCTTGATTTGTAAGGGCTTAATTTCTTGTTGAAATCTGAAATCCTCGGTGGCGTCCAACGTTTCGTTGGCTTCGACGTGTACAAAAAATTGTTGCCAACCAAATCCCCAAACTGTTTGTCGCTTTTCTTTTACCCTGTTACGTGGCTATGCTAGGCTTGTCCGATGATGTTGTGATTCATCTGTTTTTGATTTAGTATTTGTACTTTTGTCCTTTCTTATATTCAATATAGTCTAAAGAATTCTTCTTCCAATGTCATGCCACGTTTTTCTTGAAATAGTGCCCTTTGTCATCATCATTATGGTATGGTATGGTACGTGTGTAGAAATAATCTTAAGCCAATTCTTTTGTTGCTGACCGTTCATAGCACTTGCCCAAGAGAACTCATGTTTTGTTTTACATGAAATTGTTACAGATTCCTTAGTTGACTGGTCTTCTTTTGCGGGCCATCAATTCCTCTTTTCTGTGCGTGTCAATTTGAAGTAACTCCGATATTGTATAACTTCGTAAAATCCTAATTTGATTTGCGTGAAATCTCTCTCTTTAGACGTGAAGTTCCTTACGAAGTTCCTTTTTATTTACTGCTTTTACACGTCACCTAATTTAAAACTCTCTAAATTTAATTATCGACTCATGTCTGTTTAGTCTCACTTGATCTCATCTACTTCCGTCGTTAAATTGTGTCGTTACCTTCGAACTTGAGTTTACTGTTTTTGGCGGACCGAGTATGAGCGACTTATGATTAAATATTATCTATATAATCTTTCTATCTCTGATCTATATATTAGACGCTATACATATCTTTCTGGTGAGCCATATCACATTTTATGTGATTTTTCTGTTTCTGACTTACCCACATAGATTGGAATGTGGGCTAACTCTGTGAAATGAGTTAGAGATCGCGATCTTATTTTTCTGAACCTAGTTTCACGTGTCAGTGATGTCATGTGTGAACTTATTCTAAATCACTCTTCGGTGTCTGTCTCTGTACAAGGATGTATTTTTGATATTTTGACATTCTGTCTTTATAAGAAAATATATTTTGACACTTAAAATTCGGTCTCGTATCTGTTCCGTTGAAGTTTTGTACCTCAGAAATTTTTGTTCTTCAGCCATTTTTTTTGTATCCCCTTTTGGTTGGTCTGTTGAGCGACCTTACTGGGTATTTGGCTCACTTCCTTATTGTTTTTCTCTCAGGTGATCGGTAAAAAGGGGACTGAATTGCAGGACGAGCTATGTGATTGAGAGCTAGAAATTTTATATCAGAGTCAGTATTAGTAGTTTAGTTTTGCATTTAGTTTGTTATTTTTAGAAAGTACAATAGGAGGACCTATGTGGATTTGGAATTTATTTTGAAACTCCGTGTCGGAGTAATTTGGATTATATAAATGCTTTAGGCTGCTATGGTATTTATCGATGTATCTTTGGGATTAATTAGTACATGCTCTGAATGACCACTTGGGTAGACTTTTTGATATTTTAATATTTTTCTGACTTTGTTTATTTGATATTAACGCTCCGAAATATTCGAGGCGTTACATATATTTACCGAAAAAAGGTATTTGGACAACAACTTAAGAAGGAGAGGTAGGCAAGAATCGGAAGATAAGGGGGGAAATTTGATTGGATGTATGAATTCGAAGGTGAGGAAATGAAACTCCCTGTCGTACCAGAATGAAAGGACAAATTGGCAGCACTTGAGGCCTAAATCACAAGGATGAGGAGAGCCGATGACCCTCTAGATCTTAGTGCCCTAACCATAAACCCGAGGATAGACTGTCCCTCAAGTTCAAGATGCCAAAGATGGATAAGTTGGATGGGACCACCGATCTCAAAATTCATGTTAAGATGTACATGCGAGTGTTAGCTCCTTACAGAGTAAATTAGAACTAGTTGATATAGTTGTTCCACCGTACTCTCACGGGAGCCGCCACCTATTGGTTCCTTACTTTGGATGAAGCATGTCTCTATACTTGAGAAGATGTTATGAGAGAGTTTGTAAAGCATTATCAGTATAATGTTGACCTGGATATCACCTGAAGAGATTTGGAAACCACAAAGCAAGAGCTGAGAGAGTTAGTTTCAATCTTTATTGTAAGGTGGAGGAATAAGGCAGCTCAGATAGTAAACCATCCGACAGAGGAAGAGCAAGTGAATATCATCAGGAACAATCTGCTTTCGATCTACCATGGCTATATCTTTGTCCACTACCATACCTTATTTAAAGCTCTTATGGGATCCTTCATACAAATAAAAGATACCATCAATAAGGGAACCATCTTTCTGAGTCAAAGCTAGGGGTATATGGAGCCAGCCTAAGGAGCTCTAGTTGCACAGCCTAAGACAACCAATGTTAACAATGTGCAAGCACCTCAAGTAATATCATGGGAAGTCACTATAGAGCCGAGGAGGAAGTTCAAACCATTGACTGCACCACTCCGTAAAGTCTTTAAGCAGTTGTTAAGGAGGAGGAGGATATCTCAGCTGTCGACTACCCTACGCCAGTAGTGATACTAGAAGGATATGATTTACAGGCGTTTTGCGATTATCATCAAGAAAAGAGCCACTCTACGGAGAGATGCATTGTGCTTCAACATGCCATAAAGACATCATTGTCAAGAGCAAGGTAGACCATATTAATGAAAGGAACCCTTGCCGCCTTATAGGGTTAACAATGTGATTACATGGGAAGAGTTAATGGAAGGCGAGGCTGCGACACCCTCAACCCTGATGACATCACCGGGCTAAGTTATCGATCATAATCACCTTCAAAACCCTGTGTAGAATACAGAGCAACTACATCCTCATACTCATACTGTAATATCCCACATCGGTTATGGGAGAGTTTGCGATTGGCCTTATAAGACCCTGCCTATGAACTCATAAGTACCTACTTGGCTAGCCCTTTTGAGGGAGGCAATGCCCAGTGGTTGGGTCGTAGACCGGGTCGTGACAGAGATAGTATCAGAGCCGACTCTCGAAAGCTCGGGCTGGGGTATCCAGTCGGGTTGCCGATGGTTGGGGGAAACGAAGGCAAGCCCGGGTATATCCCACATCAAGAGGATGGTTGGGGCATCGAAGGGTGAGCTGGGTATATCCCACACTGGCTAGAGAGGAAGATTCTGAGCTATGTACGATCAAGCCTTAGCGAGGACGCTAAGGAATAAGGTGGGGAGATTGTAATATCCCACATCGGTTGTGGGAGAGTTTGCGATTGGCCTTATAAGACCCTGCCTATGAACTCATAAGTACCTACTTGGCTAGCCCTTTTGAGGGAGCCAATGCCCTGTGGTGGGGTCATAGACCGGGTCGTTACACATACATCATTAATAAACGCTCCAAAATACGTTCTTATAAATTTTTTCATACAACCATCATACTGCAGCTGAAGACTTTCAGGTCTTTAAACATCCTGAATGTTTATAACTTAATACACGACTATAATCGTAGAACTCTTATCAACTTATCTCACAGCTCGATCTTTGCCTCACCGTATCTAGCTTGTCTTACCTCACACAACTGACCCTTTGCTCAACTTTTCTAGCTTGTTTCTTTTCCCTTTCCTAAGGGTTCTTTTTGATCAACCTCATAGCCTGCACAATACAACATAAGGAATGAGCACAAATCACCCAGTAAAGACAACACGAGGAGTATCGCGTACAAATGATTCAAGAGACTCGGAGGAATAATAATCATCTCAACGATAACAATGAATCAAGAGTAGTCAATAAATTTCAGCATCAACATAACTTGTCAAACGATAATTTTTCTTTCGTTAGACTGAGCGGCTTTAAGGCCCAACAGAACAGCATTACTGCCACCTCTTCATGGACTGGACTGACTGACCATGCAAGTGAACCCAAAATCCAAGGTCATAAAGATAACATCATTGAAATAAAAATCATTAAAATCATCAACATCAAAAGAAAATCAAATGCAATGCACATGGACACGACGGACAGGACTCGACCAAACACGACAGACTCTGCTCAAGCGACATTCATCCTCTTTGGCCAGTGATCATAATTCATAGGCCATCCTCCTCATATTGATGTCCCATTTTACGGGATGTTCATCTCAGTCTCAAGTAATAGAAGAGACGCTGTCAACAAGCAGGGAACTCATTTAGAGTGCTTTCCCTAACCACGTTACAACCAAGCACAAGACTTCATCAACAGGGCAGACTAAGGGAAAATTTATTCCACCTTATGTCCTCAACAACACAGCTCAACAAGGAATATCGGATCAGAAGATCAACCGGTGTTCAAACCTAACAACAAGAGTTCAACATAACATCATCAACAGGACGGACTTGGGAGAAGATTACCGCAATCCCTCAACAACGTTCTTACATAAGAGAAATGTCAGTTATCAATAAGTGCTGACATTTCACAACAACAACGCAACGATCTGTACAACATAATCATCAATGATAGGGCGGACTCGGGAGAAGTTTGTGGTGAGTCCTCAATGGTGTTCTCAAAGAGAAGAGATATCGGCTATCAATAACTGCCGACATCTCACAGCAACCACATGATAAGCCCTACGCAACATCATCATCCACTTCAGGTATGCTAATCGAATCAAAACATAGCATACTAGGACACCCATCATCCTCACTAAATTCTATCAACATGGCGGACTAAGGGAATTTATTCTACCCTAAGTCCTCAACAGCACAATTCAAATATGCGTATACCGGTTACAATGACTACCGATGACCAATCATAACAACAAGAATTCAACAACATAAACATCATCAACATAGTATGCTAATCGAAATAATGAATTAGCATAATAGAACCGCATTGTCCTTACCTGCTTGGCTTATAGTCGAAGTAACTCGCAATTCTGATCGCAACGAGCTGCATCACCTAGTCAAATCATATCCTGCTCGTTAGTCATCATTCAACATATATGCACTCCTTATTCTACCCATTCCTACTTAACCGTTCATAGCATCTTACGATAGCTAGTTAATTTGATCCGATAAGCGGATCCTTAATCTAGCCTTATCGACTTATTATCGATAACAACCCTCATTTTAGACATACTACCACTATTCCTCACTTCCCACCACTCCAAACGCTAAATTATGCGCATTCTTAAAAATTTAGCGCCAACATGGCAAATTACCAAAATATTCCCTGATGGCCGCTACATCACCAACATCCCAAAACCGCTTTAAGATTACTTTTTAGATGTACTGCATCATTTATAGACCAAATATTCCTTCAGAAAATTTTAAAGGGAAAATTACCAAAACACCCCGTAGCAGTCATCGCCCTAACAAACATCTCAAAACTACTTTAAAACAACTTTTTGGATTTCTTACACCCCTTCCCAAACCAACAGTCCTTCAAAGCATTTTATCAAAAAATTACCAAAATACCCCCTCTGGGTGGCAATTACCGAAATGCCCCCGGGGTTCACTATCACCGCAACGTCCTGAATCAGCTTCAAAACAACTTTTTAGGTGTTTTACAACCCTTTTCAGACTAAAAAGTCCTTTGAAAAACTTTACTGAAAAAATTACCAAAATATCCCTCTCCGGGTGGCAATTTACCAAAATGCCCCTGAGGGTTCCCGACCTCAGTAAAATCTCAAAACCACTTTAAAATACTATTTTAAGCTAAAAAGCGTTTTAATAAATTTTCGCCCAAAAATTCCGAACCGTTGTTCGGACCGAACCGTTGTCGGACCGAACGCTTAAAAGCCCGTTCGGCCAAAAATAGCTAACGACTTCAGAATGACCCAAAATCTTGGAAAATGAATCTTCTCAGTATCCCAGAGTACTCATAAAGTTTTCGGGCAAAAACCAAATTCGTTTGATATTTTAAATTTCACTGCACAATTTCAAAGTTCCCATATTGGTTAACCCCCTTGCTGACCTCGGAAAAATCTGAAATTGTTCCACGATGTCGATTTCCTAAAAATAACTAGGGTCTCTTTTTTGCACTTTGGTTAAATCTGACTCTAACTATTTTTAGAAATCAAAATTTAAACTGTTTACTTAATTTCCACCTTTAGTGACAAAAACAGTCACTATTCACATCAAACACACACTAATTCACCTTTTCTTCACACAGTCTTCATCTTCTTCCTCACTTCATTCACTGTCGATTGCAACCATCACACGAATTTCATCCTTTCCACCCAAAATCATTTCTAATCTCATCCAAATTCATCATATTTCACTCCTTTACATATTCTAACACACATTTACACTTATTAATCCAACCCAAAATCCCCACGTTCAACCACCCAAATCATATTCATATACATACACCAAGAACACGCACCAACTACACTCTAAACACACACTTTACTATGAAATCCTATCCATTTTTTGTTCTTTTACCATTTTAGGCTCTCATATAAACCTATTACAACTTAAGTTCCATTCGAATTCCTTCCTCCCGAACCCATATACACCGTGACACACACACACACACACACGTACACATGGATAACCTTCAACAGAAACCCACAAACTTTATACAATAATTTCACATAATTAGTGGAAAGAAGATGAATTACCCTGTTAGGGTTCGAAAATCCTTTCTTTCTTCTCCCTTTTTCCTCTCTTCTTCTCTTTTGTTTCTTCTCTTTTCTCCTCCCTGTTTCTGGGTTTTTCACGGGTTACTGTTCACGACTTTGTCATATTTACATTTTCCCTCCCAACACTTTCTTTCCTTTTTTTCTCAAGCTTTATCCTCTTATTACTTTATAGTTTATATTACTTAGTCAGCATAAATTAACTAGGAGGTGGCAACTTTGGGCTCCCAGGTTTGTGACCCTTCTTGCGAATTTTTAAAATTTGCACTTTGGGCCCCAAAGTTTCTGAAATTGCATTTTGACCCCTCAACTTTGAAAATTTACAATTTGACCCCAAAATCACCCTAACCCCTCATTTATCCCCCTAACACCTCATTATCATCAAAATGATGCTACTTAATAAAAATATGCATCCCGTTCATCATCTTTTCCAAAATTATATTTTTGCCCCTTAACTTTCCAAAATTACATTTTTAACCCCCAAGGCCACACTAACCACTTATTTAGCTATCTAACACTTAATCATCATCAACATATTACTACTTAATAAAAATAACACCCCTTAATTAATCAAACTTACAGTTAGATTAATTTTGGGTATTTTTAGGGTATCACAGAGGCCTTTACTGTTGAAGAAGAGCATGATGAAGAAACTGGTTTTATGTTCCAACCTAGTGCCGAGGTATCCCACCTAACTCGATCAGGCTGAATGTACCAAACCACATCTCGGCCAACCATATCTGATCCGTTGTTTTCTCAAGACCCTCTAGATGATGAAGTCCTTCGACAGTTGAAGAAAACCTAAGCCAACATTTCCGTATGGAGATTGCTATCTGACTCATACTCCCACGGGCTTGCCCTTATCAAATTACTCAGTAAAGCCCAGATACTGATCCAAACCCAATACAAACACTAACACAATTAGATCTGCTCTTTCCCTCGATATGTAGTTGGGGATGACAGTAGGATCTTTATGTGGTTTGATTGGTGGCATTCGATAGGTCCTATCATTCCTACCCTTGCTGGTAGGATTGTTTCTGACTCAGGTGTGGGTAGACGAGTGAGGATTTCTAATGTGATCTTGGGCTCTTTGTGGTGTTGGCCTGTGTCGAATACATTTGAGCTCATGAAGTTGCGTGAGAGTACCCCTAGTTATTTTCGTCCTGCCCCCAGATACACCTATAGAATCTTCTGAACAGTTAGCGATTCTAGGGTGTTCTCTATTGCGAGTACATGGGAAGCCTTTTGACACAAGCGATCGTTAGCTAGATGGACTTGCTTACTGTCGTGTAAGTGGTGTATTCCACGCCATAACTTCCTGTAATGGCTGGCGATTAGAGAAAGGTTAAGTACACATGATAGTCTTTTTGCTTTTTATGTCATTCATAGCATGAGTTGTGTTTTCTGCTGTATTCCTTTTGAGTCCCATGATCATCTATTTTTTAGTTGCTCTTTGACATATAGATTATGGTCTATTATTCAGAAGAAATACAATTTTAACTAGCCTATGTTAAGTTGGCAGGGTATGGTTGATAGAGCTTCCTCTAAGTGGAAGGGCCCTGGATTCCTGTTATCGGTTTGTAGGATATCTTTTGCAGCGTTGGTGTATTACATCTGGAGAGAGCGAAATTCTCGCTCCTTCTAGAGTAAATATACTGATGTGGTTTCTTGTTCTGCAGGTCATCCTGTGGATGTCATTCTCTTGAAGAAAAGTAGCCGATTCCTTAACGAAACGATGGTTCTAGGGTGAATGGCTGCTCCCGACTCCATATTTGCTTGATTTAGTCCTGGTTTGATCCAGCTAGGGGATCGGTCCACGTACAGACAGACCCTTGCCGTTTTTAGCATGATTTATTGTTGTTGCTAGTGCGATGGTCTTTCTACTAGGATCTCCAGACTCTATGTGGCTTCACCATTTATTATTATGTGACGCCCCAAATTTTCAGAGCGTTATAAATATCAAATAAACGAAGTCAGAAACCTCAAAATATAAAAAAGTCTATCAAGTGGTCTTTCAGAGCATCTACTAATCAATCCCAAAGATACATCAATAAATGTCATAATGGCCTAAAGCATTTATATAATTCAAATTACCCCCATACAGAGTTCCAAAATAAATTCTAAACAAATTCAATTGTCTTAATTATTACATTTGAAAATACTAATACTGACTCTGAGATGAAAATTGCTTGCTCTCAGTCACATAGCTAGCCCTGTAATCCAATCCCACCTACTGATCACCTGAAAGGAAAAAAATAAGGGAGTGAGCCAAATGCCCAGTAAGGTCGCTCATGGACCAACCAAAAGGGATACAAAAAAAAATTTGAAGAACGAAATTACAGAGGTACAGAACTTTAATGGAACACATACGAGACATAATTTCAAAGTGTCAAAATATGTTTTCAAACAGAGATAGAATTTCAAAATGTCTAAAACGTATCATATGCAGTGATAGACACTAAAGAGCCATTCAGAATAGGGTCACAAGTGTCATCACTGACATGTGAGACAAGGTTCAGAAAATTAAGATTGCGATTTCTAACTCATTCCACTGAGCTAGCCTACGTTTCAATTTATGTGGGTAAGTCAGAAATAGAAAAGTCACATACAATGTGACATGGCTCACCAGAAAGTTACTTATAGCGTCAAATACATAGATTATAGACAGAAAGATTGTTTAGATAATATTTAATCATAGGTTGCTCATAGTCGGCCTGTCAAAATCGTAAACTGGCGTTCAAAGGTAGCGACATAATTTAACTGCGGAAGTAGACGAGATCAAGTAAGTCTAAACATATACGAGTCAATAATTAAATTTATGAGGTTCCAAACAAGGAGACGTGTATAAGACGGTAAATAAAGTGTAGCTTAGTACCGAAATTCACGTGTGCAGAGAAAAATGACTCACAAATCAAATTTGGATATGCAGTATCATATCAGAATTACTTCAAATTGGCCACGCAAAACAACACCAGTAAAGGACCCATTATCAGAATTACTTCAAATTGGATCAGTGGATCCATTATCCGCCCACTAACAGATAATATGTATTTGTTAGTCTGGATAATTACAGTTATTTAAAAGATATTTATCTCCTAAGTGTTTGAGATAAATATAATATTTATCTCATAGGTGTTTGAGATAAATACATCTTTATCTCCTAAGTGTTTGAGGTAAAGTTTGTCTCTAAATACTATCTCTATATAAAGACTAGAGATATCCCAATAAAAAAAGGTGACAGACAATAAGTCAAAAGACAGTCCCTCTCTCTATAGCACTCTCTCTAGAGCAATCACTAAACTCTAGGATTTGATTTGTTGACGAAGAACTCGACTCTAGTAGCCGTTTTCATACCTGCGAAAAAGATCAAGCGTGTTGGAGGCTCGTAACAACAAGATCCATTGTCGGAAGATTTAGAGACTTCATACGGTATGTTTCCGAACCCACTACGTGTTACGTGGTAGCTCATTAATTATGTAATATCAACATTGGTATCAGAGCGTGATTACTTGTTGATTTGCCTTTAACATGCTAGAATAAATTATGTGCATGTTGTGATTTTTTTCGGATACATGAATGAGACCCATTATTAAAATTCAAAAATTTTTTAGCATGTTTTTCTGAAAAATAATTATATGATTTTGTTCTCCTATGGTTGAGGATGAACTTCGTAAAATTTCGTGATTTTTGGATGCATGGTTTGTGAGAAATCAAGATTTTATTTTTCAAGAAAACTGTGATTTTTTTGAGTTTTGGGACTCAAATTCGGAGCATGATATCAAATTTTTATCATGATCCGTTGGTACATAATTAATCTATGTCACATAAGCTTTCCAATGATATATGGAACCCATTATTTGGCCTAAAAACGAGAGAGATATGGCCTTAAAAAGTTGGCATCGCGACATGGCTGCGGCTGTGAAAATTAGGGTTTTAGAGAAGATGATGAACAGTATACCCACGCGCACCACGCGCTCAAGCCGAGCCGCAGACGGGCGCCACGCGCCAAGCCGCGCCCTCATAAGCCGCCACGCATGTCCACTCGCCAGAAGAGGCTGCTGGAACGCTCGCCACGCTCGACACGCACCGCACGTGCCCAAGCCAAGCTGATTCCATGTGCGCCCACACGCGCGCATCTGTCCAAAAAAAAATCCCAGACGCTGCCCCAAGCGTAAGGAGGTGCATGGAGGTGGTTTCCGGCTGATTTTAACCCCACCGTCAGCATGTGGAGTGTTTTCTTGGCTTCTGGATTTTTTATGTGGTGTTGAATTACCTTTATACCCTATGTGTGTGTTATGTTTAATTTGTTAAATGATTTTTTCTAAAGTAATTAGCTTTAAAATTTTATTTTATACACACATATTTTTTTTAATTCAAGAGGGTATAATAAGGTTAAATTCACTGTTTGTCAATTTTTTAAAAATATATCTCTAATTTTTGGGTTGTTTGGGAGTATTTTTGTGGTACTTATGTGGTCCCAAAAATACGAATAATGTGTAAATATTAATTTTTGGACTTTGTGGGCAAAAATAAATATTTTTGGAGAGCTATATGACATAGATGAATTATGTTTTATTATTTGCCTTGATTAGAGTTATGGTTTAAATATGCTTTTGTTGAGATATATTTGTTGGGCTTTTGGCAAGCCCACACCTCTTTAAACCCAATTTCAAGGCCTTTACACCCGTTTTCCTTGGAAGGAGAATGTGGCATATTCATCCATTTAAATTACCCTTTAACTTGTTATTTGAGCATGCTAGTTTTAGGTTAAATGAATGGATACTAGATTGGCATTCTAAAGAAACTTATGTTTATGTGTTTACTCTTGTTTTAAGAAAATTCTTTTGAGAATAATGTGTTGTGCGGCATCTCCATTTATTTTATTGGAGTAGTTTGTAGTAGGATTCTCAAAGATGTTGTATTCTACTATTTTCCTGTATATTTCTAGAAAGCCTTGTACGGGGATGTAATTTCGCACGCACATTATTCAAGCCAGAATTTTCTTAGCATAAGTTATTAGAATGCCAATAGGGCTCAATGGAGTCCTTGCACACTTTATTGTATGGTGCAATTATATTGTTCTAAATTATCATGTGGATGATTTATTATATTGTGGCTTATATGATGATGAAATTTATTGCGAAAAATTACTTGAAAAGTATTTTCCCAACTCACATACATGGGAGATGATTACGAGCTTAGCAAATTTTTAATTTCATGATGTGAGGAAGGATTATGTTTTTCATTTGAATTTTTTGAAATAAAAAGAAGGATGTATAATTAATGTCTTTTTCTTGCGCAAACTAATGTAGTGAATAGAATGGCCTCCAAGAATGTCATAGCTGATCTCGTTAAGGGTGAGAAACTTAACGGAGATAATTATGACGTTTGGCACAAAAAGATGAAATTCATGCTAAACGAACAAGAGCTCGAGGAGCACTTGACCAAAGAGATGGTCGCGCCCACTGAGGGGCAACCCCTAAGAGACCACACTGCCTACCAGAAATGGAATTAGAAAGATCGTAGTGCGCGCTACACCTTGTTGAGCAGCTTGCAAAATGATCTAATCGGGCAGTATGATGAACTTCCAACTTGCAAAGCTTTATGGGATCAGCTCAAGTTCTCTTTTGGTGGAACCTCAACTACGCGGCTTCGTAGCCTTGTGATTAAGTTTGAGGAGTACACAAAAGACCCTAAGCATACCATGAATGAACATCTAAGGATGATGTCCAATATGATTGGTAAGCTAAGGGATGCTGGCCATGCGCTCACAGATGAGCAGCAAATCAGAGCTGTCATAAGGTCCCTTCTTGCCTTATGGGCCAATATGAAACAGATACTGACCCACAGTGAAAACATCAAGAACTTTTCTGATGTTTCACAGCATGTCATCCTTGAGGACGAGACTCGAGATGCTGACAAGACCCTTCCTTATGTCACCCAAGGGGGATCGCGCAATGCAAATGGCAAGCGTGGAAGACAAAGTAAGAAAGGTAAGAAAGGCAAGGCTTTCTGCGCCAAAGGAAGGAAAAATGAAGAAATGCAAGAGAGGAAAACGTGGTGGGAAAAAGGATTTGTCTAAAGTCAAATGCTTCAACTGTCAACAGAAAGGACACTTCGCTCGTGATTGCACTGAGCCGAAGAAGGTACTTTCAAATCTCTCTCTCAGTTATATGTTTCCTCACATGTGATGGTTGCTCATTCCTAACCTGTGTGGTTTGTGGATACATGTGCAACAAAACATGTAGCACGTGATCGAGAGGGGTTCATAGATTATCACCGGATTTCAGGGGGTAGCAAACATATCTTCATGGGAAACAATAGCTCCGAAGAGGTGCTAGGGGTTGGTTCTTACCAGCTCAAGTTGCACACTGGGCGCACATTGATTCTTGAGGATGTGCGATATGCACCCACTGTTCGGCTTAATCTACTTTCAGTTACTGCTTTATTAGACAGTGGTTTTTCCTTTATTTTTAAGGGTAATAAGTTGGACATCTTTTTGGATGATGTTTTGTTCGGACATGGTTTTCGCATGGATAGTCTTTTTCAATTGGATTTAATTGATTCTCAGTCCTCTTATTCTTATGTGGTGAATGATAATATTGTGAATGATTCTACCACCTGGCATGCAAGACTGGGCCACATAGGCCAAGATAGAATGACTCGTTTGCCTAGAGAAGGCCTTTTGGGCCCACTTGCAAGAGTCAATCTACAAACATGTGAGGCTTGTTTGGCCGGTAAAGCATGCAGGAAGCCTTTTGGAAAGGCTGTGAGAGCAACTCAGCCACTTGAGCTAGTTCACTCTGACATATGTGGACCTATGAGTGTAAAGGCACGCCATGGCACCTCTTATTTCCTTACACTGATAGACGATTATATGCGATATGGTTACGTGTATCTGATATCTCACCGCTATGAAGCTTTGAATTGTTTCCAACGCTTTGTAGCAGAGGTTGAGAATTAGAAAGAGAAGAGTTTAAAAACTCTTCGCACTGACCGGGGACGCAAATATTTGTTCGATCACTTCAAGAAGTTTTGTGAGGAAAAAGGGATATACGCAGGCAACTTACTATTCCTAATACTCCACAACAAAATGTTGTTACGGAAAGAAGGAATAGAACATTGTTAAACATGGTTAGGTCTATGATGGCGTAAGCAAACCTCCCAATATCTTTCTGGGGGATGCGCTTTTGACTGCAGCCTATATACTTAATCGAGTGCCTTCACAATCAGTCAAATCCACCCCATATGAGCTTTGGAATGGCCAAAAGCCAAATTTGGATAACTTGCGCCCATGGGGCTCAGCAGGTTATGTTCACAGTACTTCTCATAAGTATGGAAAAATAGGGCCTAGAGCTAAAAAAAAGTATCTTCTTGAGGTATTCTAAAAACTCTAAAGGCTATGTGATGTATGGTGAACATCCAAATGGTGGAAAGACTGAAATAGAGTCTCGTGATGTCAATTTCATAGAGAATGATTTTCCTAGCATTGGAGACACAAGTAAGAATCTTGACCTCTATGAGTTAGAGGAAGTTGAAGCCACTTTACCATCTCCAAGCGAAGGTGGGGAATTAGTTCCTCATCCTGTTGTCGCTGAAGATAGTATAAGTGACCTTCAACCTAGTGGGAGAATCCTAGACAGTGGGAGCACACCATCAGGTCAACAAGATTCTCAACTACGTAGAGGTGCACAAGGAAGAGTTCCACGTCGTCGTTTTGAGATTGACGGTGAAATTCTTATGTGCACTCCAACAGATGAAGATGAGCCCACTTCTGTGGAAGAAGCCTTATCTTCACCTGCTAGTAATGAGTGGATGGATGTAATGAAAGATGAGTTTAGCTCAATGGAGAAGAATCAGGTCTGGGAGTTGGTTGACCTTCTGCCAGGGCACAAGACTGTTGGAAACAAGTGGGTTTTAAAAGTCAAGCGCAAGGCAGATGGGTCAATTGACAAGTATAAGGCACGTCTTGTGGTGAAAGGCTATACCCAACAACGGGGTGTGGACTATGAAGACACATTCTCCCCAGTGGTGAGATTTGCTTTAATTTGCCTGATCCTAGCTATTGTCGCCCAGCAGGATTTAGAACTTTTTCATATGGATGTTAAGACTGCATTTCTCAATGGAGAACTAGACGAAGAGATTTATATGGCTCAACCTGAGGGTTTTAAAGTCAAGGGACATGAGCGCAAAGTTTGCCGGCTCAAACGTTCTATATATGGTCTCAAACAATCATCTAGGCAGTGGTACTTTAGGTTTCATCATGCCATTACCTCTATAGGTTTTGAAATGATTGAACAAGACCATTGCGTTTACGTAAAACGATCCAAGAAAAATATTCTGATCCTTTCTTTGTATGTGGATGACATTCTTTTAGCTGGGAATGACATGAGTTTCATTGTCGCCACTAAGCAGTGGTTGTCCTCAACTTTTGAGATGAAAGACATGGGAGAAGCTAATTATGTGCTCGGGGTTAAAATCATACGTGATCGTCCAAAGAGACTTCTCGATTTGTCTCAAGAGACATATATCAAGAAGGTCATTGAACGATTTCGTATGCATAACTCAAAACCCATAGACACTCCAATGGACAAGGCGTGTACTTTAAGCACAGACCAATGCCCAAAGAATGATGAGGAAAAGAATCGGATGTCCAAAGTGCCTTACGCGGCTGCAGTTGGGAGTCTGATGTACGCTATGTTGTGTACGCGTCCAGACATCTGCTTTGCCGTTGGAATGGTGAGTCGTTATCAGAGTAATCCTGGACCCGCTCATTGGAATGCGGTGAAGAGGATTCTTCGATACTTACGTGGAACCGCTGATCTCGTCCTGTGTTATCATGGTGGAGACTTGAGATTGAGAGGATACAGCGATGCTGATTGGGGCAGTGATAGAGATGAGCGTAGATCCGCTTCAAGTTATGCATTCATACTAGGAGGTGGAGCTATCTCTTGGTGCAGTAAGAAACAGACTTGCATCGCCCTATCCACGATGGAGTCGGAGTATGTTGCTTGTTCAGCAGCAGTCCAGGAAGCTGTTTGGTTGAGGTCATTCTTACAGGCTCTAGGGGTTACAGCTCATGCAGACGAGTCTGTCATTGTTCACTGTGACAATACAGCTGCCCTAGATTTTGTAAAGGACCCCAAATATCATGGGAAGGCCAAACACATAGGCCTTCGTTATCACTTCATTAGAACTTTAGTTGCGCAAGGAGAGGTGACCATAAAGCATATACCTACTGGCAGAATGGTGGCTGATCCTTTGACCAAGCCTATTGCTAGAGATGTTTTCCTTTCTCACATTAGGAGTATGGGACTACGTAGGGTTTGATATGTTTATGGCATCCTTGACATTATTTATTACATTAAATTTTCATTCCTTGATTTGAGTTTATTTTGGAATGAATGGATAATCTTTGTGATTACATATACATCCTTGTTGAGAGTGTCACCAGGCTTGAATTGACCCACTCACACGGGTAATTCACCTTGGCGCTAAGATAGCGAGCAAGATGAGACATAATTGTCTTAGGCGCCAAGAGGGCGAATAAGATGATACAGCTTATAAAGCAAACATGTCGCCTTAGTTGGAGCTAAGATGAGACCTAAAAAGTTAGGTCGATCATAGAGTATCTCCACAACTCTATGTAGCCTGTTTACAGCCGAATGTGAGATTTCAGGCAGGCACTATGAGAGTGACTGGGCTGAAAAACTCAGGTTAGGCGCTTGTACAGCGACTAGACCCAGATTCGTATGGCGTATTTTATTATACATTTATGTGACACGCCCTTGCGGGTTACGCCATAGCATGCAAATCATACTGCATGTGCTAAATGCAGACCGACAGTGGGAGTGACGAATGAATCCCTGCTTCGTCACTGTGTGAGCCACTTGGATTGAAATATTTTTGATCCTATATGGTACCCTTTTCACCTTAGACTATGTCATGAAGAGGATACTCAATGTCGCTACTTTAGCATGTACCCTTGGATCATGGATGATGCGGTCTCGCGGGGCATGTCTAGGAAAGCGGTTGGGTCTAATTGGAATGACATGAGGGCTTTGTCGATTTTTGTTTCGATATGAGTCATGAATACATAACATATAAGAGGTTTAACACTGCTCACTATGAGGGATTTGAGAGTGTTTAATCTGGTGTAGTTGAACTATCTGGGGTACATACGAGATTTTTTGGAGTGATGTATTGTGTTAGTTTGGTGATAACTTAATACAATACTCCTCAACTGGACATCCTTTCTCGTAGGTCGCACGTTCCATTTCCTGTATGAGGAGATGAGTGGACAAGAGATAAGGAGGGACTACACGATTTATTTGCCCTGTGTGTGGGCGAGTGGGAGCTGTTAATAAATTGGGTCAGTGGACCCATTATCCGCCCACTAACAGATAATGTGTATTTGTTAGTCTGGATAATTACAGTTATTTAGAGGATATTTATCTCCTAAGTGTTTGAGATAAATATAATATTTATCTCATAGGTGTTTGAGATAAATACATCTTTATCTCCTAAGTGTTTGAGGTAAAGTCTGTCTCTAAATACGATCTATATAAAGATTAGAGATATCCCAATAAAAAAAAGGGTGACAGACAATAAGTCACAAGACAATCCTTTTCTCTATAGCACTCTCTCTAGAGCAATCACCAAGCTCTAGGATTTGGTTCGTGGACGAAGAACTCGACTCTAGTAGCCATTTTCATACATGTGAAAAAGATCAAGTGTGTTGGAGGCTCGTAACAACAAGGATCCATTGTCTGAAGATTCGGAGACTTCATATGGTATGTTTCCGAACCCACTACGTGTTACGTTGTAGCGTATTAATTATGTAATATCGACAAAACCCAAAATGTTTATCTTCTCAATCTAATTATATCAAAATCCCTAAAAATCAATATACTCAAAAAAATAACAAAAATTCATACGGTTCCAAATACAAACCTCAATTCAATACTTGAAATAAATTCTTACCTCGAAGTAATGATCAAAATCTCAAGAGGCTCTTCCTAGGGATTCTCTGGAGACTTTTTCTGAACTTTCTTGTGTTCCTATGAAATATATATTGTACGTAACTGTCAGATACCTAAAAGATAAATACTTATATTCCTAAAACAATAAGAATTTCAAAATAGCCATTACGTCCCCAACCTCTTTTCTTTTGATGCCAGTGTGGTATTTTTCAGCCTAGTTTAGGTCTACGTATTAGCTCTTGCTTAGCAAGACTTGCGTTTCCACTGTTGTATTCCTGGGGTATGTTGAACTATTATTTCATCGGTTGATATATATGGGGCATACCCCAGGAATACAATAAATAAACGCAAGTCTTGCTAAGCAAAGCTGAAAAGAAAACCTAAACTAGGCTGAAACATGCCACACTGGCATCAAAAGAAAAGAGGTAATACATAATACCGAAGCTAGATCAACAAAAGAAAATACAAAAGACCCACTAGTGACCACAAGAAGGCAGGTGAAGCCACGTGGAATCTGGAGATCCTGGTGGAAAGACCATCATACTAAAATAGCGATAAATCATGCTAAAAGCTGCAACGGTCTGTCTATATGTGGACCGATCTCCCAGGAATCAATCTGGACCAAACCATAACTGAATGAGGTGAATATAGAATCGGGGAGCTTCCATTCACCTTGGAACCATCGGTTAGTCAGGGAATTGGCTATTTTTCTACAAGAGAACAACCCCCACCGGATGACCTGCACAAGACCTGCAGAAAAAGAAACTACATCAGTATACTTATTCTGGAAGGAACGAGAATTTCGCTCTCTTCAGATATAGTACACTAACGCTGCAAACGCTATCCAACAGACCGATGTCAGGAATCCAGGCCCTGCCACAAAGAGGAAGCTCTATCAACCATACCCTGCCAACTTAACATAGGCCAGTTAAAATTACATTTCTTTTGAATATTAGACCATAATTTGTATGTAAAAGGGCAATTAAAAAATTGATGATCATGGGACTCAAACGGAATGCGACAGAAAACATTGCTCATGCTAGGAATGACATGAATAGCAAAAAGCCTATCCTGCGTACTTAACTTCTTTTTAATGGCCAGCCATAAGACGAAATTATGATGTGGAACACGTCACTTA
Organism: Escallonia herrerae; assembly: GCA_033070095.1. Taxonomy (NCBI): domain Eukaryota; kingdom Viridiplantae; phylum Streptophyta; class Magnoliopsida; order Escalloniales; family Escalloniaceae; genus Escallonia; species Escallonia herrerae. The sequence continues at coordinate 53,936 of JAVXUP010003133.1, read as the reverse complement.
CACAACAGTAAGCAAGCGCATCTAGCTAACAGCCGCTTTTGACGAAGGGCTTCCCATGTACTCGCAATGGAGAACTCCGCAGAATCACTAACCCTTCAGATGATTTGGTAAGGCGTATTCGGGGCAGAACAAAAAAAGATAGGGGTACTCTCACGCAAATCCACGAGCTCAACTGTATTGGACATAGGCCAGCACTACGAGGAGTCTAGGATCACATCAGAAACCCTCACCCGCATACCTAGACCAGAGTCAGAATAAATCTTACCAGCAAGGGTAAGAATGATAGGGCCCATCGGATGCCACAAATCCAACCACAGAGAGATCCTACTGCATTCCCCAGCTATATATCGAAGGAAAGAGCAAATCATACCCCTAACCATGAGTGGGTAAGAGACTTCCCAAAAACTCCTTCATATAAGAATATTAGACTTAACTCACTGCGACCAAAGGGAGTCCGACTTGAAAGATATGATGGATCAAATGTGCCTAGAGATGTTAGCAAAGTTCCACACCTCAATCTGCTTAATACCCAGGCACCCTCTTCCTCAGGACAACATACATCAGCCCAAGCCACCTTGGCTCCGTGGTATAAAGTCCATACCCTTCCAAATGAAAGCTCAAAGTATCCTCTCCATCTCTAGTATCACTTTCTTTGGAAGGATGAAAACTGAAGCCCAGTACACGTGGATAGAGAACGAAACTGATCTAATCAATTGGACCCTACCAGCATACGACAGGTAATTACAAGTCCCATGCTTAACTTTCTTCACGATGCGGTCTAGAAGAGGCTGACAGTCCTCTTTTCGTAAATAAGTGGAGATCAGAGGGACTCCCAGATATCGCACAGGGAGCTCTCCCTCGAGAAAGCCAGACAAGGAGAGATCAAAGCCTTGGTATTAGGCTCAACACCAGAGAAAAAAAACATGGTTCTTATTTTCTTATTAGGATTGGGAACGAGTCCCGAGAATTGCTGGAAGACAGTGAGACCATGTTTTAAGACCTGAACCGAGGGAAGGTCACCCCGACCAAAAAGCATGAGATCGTTAGCAAAGGCAAGCTGAAAGAAACCATCATTTTGGCACCTCTAGTGGTAGTGAAACTGACTACCAACTACTAGCCTCTGTAACATCCCTGCAAGAACATCCATGCATATAACAAAAAGGTAGGGGAACATCGGATCCCCCTGCCTGATACCTCACTTACCCCAAAGAAACCATTAGGTTCCCCATTTTTTATGATCGAAAAGCTCATGCTATATACACAGGCTTTGATACTTGGATCTCTAATTTTCCTAAATCTGAAGCGGTTTTTCGTCCTAGAGGTATCTCCGATCATTCACCCATCCTCGTCCACTCTCTTATCAAAGTTGACAAGGTGCCCAAGCCATTTAAATTTTTTTATACGTGGGCCAATCACCATAAGTTTTTGCCTCTAGTTGCTAAAGTGTGGGGCACGCCCCTTACGGGTTGTGCTATGTTCAGGGTTGTTAGGAAGCTAAAGTTGCTTAAGTTACAGCTTAAGGACTTCAATAAGGAACACTTTAGCAACATTTCGGGTAGACTTAATGAGGCTAGGGCTTCCGTGGAGTATGCTCAAAGTATGTTAGTGTTTGACCCTCTTGACCCAGTGTGGCGTCAGATTGAAAAGGAGAAGCTTGAACTTTTTGCTAGAGTGAGTGGAGAGGAGGAGAGTTTTCTCAAGCAAAAATCTGGCATTCATTGGCTTGATGTGGGTGATAAAAATAACAAATTTTTATTTAATTCAGTTAATAAGAGAAGAAATTTTAATAAAATTAATTCTATTCTTCGGTCTGACGGAACTATCCTTGAAGACTCGGATTTTGATAAGGTTTCAATTGTTAACCATTTTCAGAGTTTGTTGGGAACTCATGGTCGGGGTCACTATCCGGGTTTGATTGAGCTGAGGAACTGGATGTCAAAATCTGTATCTGATTCTCAGCAGCGTGAGATGGGTCGTGAGGTTACTGAGGATGAGATTCGGAAGGTTTTTTTCTCTCTCAAAGATGGTAAATCCCTTGGTCCTGATAGGTATAACGCACTCTTTTTTAAGAAGGCATGGCATATTGTGGGGGAAGAGATTGTGGAAGTGATTCAAATTTGTTTTGGAAATGGTCAGCTTCTCAAAGAAATTAATCATACTTTCCTTGTCTTAATTCCCAAAGTGACTAATCCCTCAAGCTTAATGATTACAAGCCTATTTCTTGCTGTAACACGATTTATAAGTGCATAGCCAAGATCATTGCTAATCGTGTTAAGGTGGTGCTTGGGGACCTCATTGATCCTTCTTAGTCGGCCTTTGTTGCCTCTCAGAGTTGCAGATAATATCCTCTTGTCTCAGGAGCTCAAGCAAAATTATCATCGGGAGGATTTTAGGGTTCCTAGATGTGCCATGAAGCTTGATTTGATGAAGGCCTATGATTGTTTGCATTGGGATTTTCTCTTTGATGTGTTGATTTGCCTTAGTTTCCCCCCATGGTTATTAGATGGATCAAAGCCTGTGTCTCTAACACGAGCTTTTCGATCATTATAAACAGGGAATCTAATGGTTTCTTTCGGGGGAGGCGTGGTATCAGGTAGAGGGATCCGATGTCCCCTACCTTTTTATTATTTGCATTGATGTTCTTGCTGGGATGTTGCAGATGCTAGTAGTTGAGAGTCAGTTTAGTTACCACTGGAGGTGCCAAATGGATGGTATTTTCAGCTTGCTTTTGCTGATGATCACATGCTTTTTTTTCGGGGTGACCTTCCTTCGGTTCAAGTCTTAAAACATGGGCTCTCTGTCTTCTAGCAGTTCTACGGGCTTGTTCTCAATCCAAATAAGAGCCATGTTTTTTTTCTCTAGTGTTGAGCCTTCTACCAAGGCTTTGATCTCTTCTTGTCTTGACTTTCTTGAGGGAGAGCTCCCTACGCGATATCTGGGAGTTCCTCTGATTTCCACTTGTTTTCGGATAGAGGACTGTCAGCCTCTTCTGGACTTCATTGTGAATCAAGCATTGGACTTGCAATTACTTGTCGTATGCTAGTAGGGTCCAATTGATTAGATCTGTTTTGTTCTCTATACGAGTGTACTGGGCTTTAGTTTTTATCCTTTCAAAGAAAATGATACGAGATATGGAGAGGTTATTTTGAGCTTTCCTTTGAAAGGGTACGGGGATTTGTACCACCAGAGCTAAAGCGGCATGGGCTGATGTTTGTTGTCCTGAGGTAGAGGGTGGCCTGGGTATTAAGCAGATTGAGGTGTGAAATTTTTCTGTCATCTCTAGGCACATTTGGTCCATCATATCTTTTAGGTCGGACTCCCTTTGGCCGCAGTGGGTCAAGTCCAATATTCTGATAGGAAGGAGTTCTTGGGAAGTCTCGTGCTCCATCGATTGTAACTGGTCTTGGCTTAAGATTCTCATGGTTAGGGATACGATTCGCTCTTTTCCTCTGTATATAGTTGGGATGGTAGTAGGATCTCTCTTTGGTTTGATTGGTGGCACCCGATTGGCCCTATCATTCCTACCCTTTCTGGTAAGATTATTTCTAACTCGGATCGAGGTAGGCGAGCAAGGGTTTTTGATGTGATCTTTGGCTCATCGTGGTGCTGGCCTGTGTCCAATACCCTTGAGCTCATGGAATTGCGCAAGAGTACCCCTAGCTCTTTTCGTCCTGCCCCAGATATGCCTAACAGGGTTGTCTGGATGGTTAGTGGTTCTGGGGATTTTTTCATTGCGAGTACGTGGGAAGTCCTTCGTCATAAGTGGTCGTTAGCTAGATGGGCTTACTTACTGTCATGTAAGTGGCGTGTTCCACGTCATAACTTCATCTTATGGCTGGCCATTAGGGAAAGGTTAAGTACGCAGAATAGGCTTTTTGCTTTTCATGTCATTCCTTGCATGAGAGGTGTTTTCTATCACATTCCTTTTGAGTCCCATGATCATCTATTTTTTAGTTGCCCTTTGATGTACAGATTATGGTCCATTATTCAAAAGAAATGCAATTTTAACTAGCCTATATTGAGTTGGTAGGGCCTGATAGAGCTTCCTCTGAATGGTAGGGCTCTGGATTCCCGACATCGGTCTGTCGAATAGCGTTTGGGACGTTGGTGTACTATATCTGGCAAGAGTAGAAATCTCGTCCCTTCCAGAATAAGTATACTGATGTGATTTTTTGTTCTACAGGTCTTGTGTAGATCATTTGGTGGAGGTTATTCTCTTGTAGGAAAGTGGCCAATACCCCGACTAACCGTTGGTTCTAGGGTGAATGACAGCTCCCCGACTCCATATTCGTCTGATTTCATCATGGTTTGGTCAGATTGATTTTGGGTGATCTGTCCGTCTACAGACAGACTGTTGCAGCTTTTAGCATGTTATACGGTTTTAGTGTGATAGTCTTTCCACCAGGACCTCCAAATTCCATGTGCCTTCTCCTGTGGTCACTACTGGGTCTTTGTATTTCTTTTGCTGATCTAGCTTCAATTTTATGTATTAACCTTTTTCTTTTGTTGCCAGTGTGGCATGTTTCTGCCTAGCTTAGGTTTTCTCTTCTCTCTTGCTTAGCAAGACTCGCGTTTTGTTGTTGTTTTCCTGGGGTATGCCCCTTGTAAATGTTGTACTTTTGTTTCATTCGTTGATATATATTTTTATTTACCAAAAAAAGACAGTTAGTCCACGTATAAAAGCAACCAGAATACTTCAAATCTGAAAGTTCCGAAGTAATCAAACATTCATGAAACTCTCTTGATAGTAGTGAGGCCATATATTGCTACCCCTTAATTTCTCACTCGGACTCTAGATGGCATTGAAATCGCCAAAAACTAACCAAGGATCATTCCCAAAAAGGCAACCTATAGTCAACCTGCCATAACACAAATATGTCACTAGATTCATTCAAACCATACACAAAGGAAACAAAAAAAGGAAACAATATATCTATTAAGTCCACTCGACAGTGAATCATTTGATCAAACATACCAGGACAAGTAACATTAACTACTTTGGGATTCCTCAAGACCCAAATTCTACTGTTTACTGAAAATTAGTAGTTATTAATAAAGGACCAACCAGGAAATCTACGGTCATAAATAACCGAGGCATTAGGAGCAGCTACTCTGGTTTTCATGATCCCAAAAAGCATAACACCTAGGAAGGCAATCAATCATATGTTGGGCCTCCGCTTACTTACCACTAGTGTTAAATCCTCGAGAATTCCAGCAATATATGTTATGCATGATACCAAAATACAAAGATGCTACAACCCTAGAAGAAAGAGTCAAGTGAACTTTTCCCTACGAGGAGACTTCTTCTTCTTCTTATTGTTAGCACTAGAGTCTAGGTTTACTTTATTACCAGAATGAGAAGAAAGATTATTTTTTGGAGAAAGTGAGCATGGAATAAAATCTGAGTCGGAATCTGGATCTGAGCTAGACTCAGGGAGAAAATGCAAGTCAGACTATAAATGCAAATCATAATGCAAAACAGGATCAACAATAGGCACGTTAAGAACATTCGAAGGTACCTCGGGTAAAATAGACTACTGAATACTGACCTCCTCATGAGAACAAGTATGCTGTCTACTAACTTGTGCCTGAATACCAAGCTCTGGTGCCTAAATACCAAGCTCTGATGCTTAGTCTCCTGTTGATTACGGCCCAACTGAATACCTACCAGAGATGAAGATGAACCTGTGTTGACTTTATCTTTACCTTTACTTCTCATGGTTGTCCACTCTGTATCTTTTGCAAGTGCAGCAACAGATATAGTAAAGGTTGTGTCAGCTTGATTCGGAACACAAACTGAGGGAGGGAGGGGGTTATCTTTCTCAGTTCGAGCACAAGACTTGGTAGTATGTCCGAAGCACTTGAACACCATGCAAACTGAAGGGCGCCATTGATAATCTGCCTGTATAGTCACAAGATCAGAGGGGGAGTCCCCTTCCTGCAAGGTACTCAGGTCCGACACTATAACATGCTCATTAACAAGTTCCCTGGTGGCAGAAACGTCAACATACACTCGAGCAAAACTAATTCTATCACAGCTCTCCGTAAGCGAGTCTGCATATAGTGGCTTCCCAATGCCACTCGCTACGTATCTCAACCCACTAGCTGTTAGGTACTCACAGGATCGTTGTAGAGTCTAACCCACAATGGTAGTACATCTATTTTTAGTTGCCCATTCACGTATACACTATGGTCTGTTTGTAATGCCTGAATATTTTTTTATTATTATTACTCTTTCGGACCAAAATAAACTTTTAGCAACAAACTCTTGATTAGCGTTAGTATTTTTCTTTAATGACTTTAGCGACAATTTAGTGGAGCGGGGGACATACCACCGCATCGTTAAATTATGCTAGCAACTTATATCACCGTTAACGATGTTTTTGAAAAATTATTCGGAATCATAAAATGCCTCAGATTTTTTTTAAATGATTAATGAGAGAGTAAGGGGCTTGTAGTAATTACTTGAGCTAGGTTATTATATATATATATATATATATATATATATATATATATATATATATATATATATATATATGGGTCGTGATCCATTGATAGCGCTAGCAACTTAACCCAAGTTGCTAGCGCGATCTGGCCATCCACGGGCGAGAATAGACGGCCAGATCGCGCGCCACAACAACACTTTTTTTTCACCGTCCGCAACATAATGTAGCGGACGATAATTTACCGTCCGCTACATTATGTTGCGGATGGCAAAACAGCGCTAGCAACTTGCTAGCGCTATCAATGGATCACGACCCTATATATATATATATATATATATATATATATATATATATATATATATATATATATATATCTGTGTGTGTGTGTTTGCAATTCCAGCCGACCCTAAAAACCCCTCCGTTGCATTTTGACTAACGAAAAAAGGGAACAGGGCTTGAAACGGAGGCAGAGAGAAAGGACCTAGAGATTTTTGGCGAGATTTTCTGGTAATCTTACTTTAAAGATTTATGCTTCATGTGTGTGTGTGTCTATATATATATATATATATATATATATATATATATATATATATATATATATATATATATATTGTTCCCAACCTATCTTGGTTGCACCTAAGGGCCCAGTGGGGAGTCCTATTTTGCACCACACGTCCGCGTAAGCAACAGTCAATATTCAAAGCTTCCAACCCGTCAAAACATGTACGCTCAAGTCACGTGCACTTCTCATTTTTGTTATGTTACTTCGTCACTAAGAAATGCATTTTTGGCAAATCGCCTCATCGCGCTTAAACCGTCTCATGTCGCACGTTGCCCGTCAGTGCACCTTGGCACTTGCCTAAGGAGGTTGGCCTTGGCCTTCCCCTCGGGGTGGGCCTCGGCCTTGGCCTTCCCTGTGGGGTAAGCCTCGGCCTCCCCTTGGAGGTCGGCCTTGACCTACCCCCAAGGGTTGGCCTTTGGCCTTCCCCTTAGCACTTCCACTTCTCTTCCAGGGTCGTGTGCCTCCGCGACATCCATCGCCCGCGTCTGCGCTCCATCTTTGCGACCCCTGTCGCCCTCGTCTGCACTCCAACTTCACGATGCTCGTCGTCCGTCACCCGATCATCGTCTCCGCTACACTCTTTGCCATTGCCCATCTCTGCGACCCCCATCGCCCACATCCGCTTGTCGTCTCCTGGATGTTGTCTCCACGACACTCGTCATCCATCGACCATGCACTGTCTCAGTGACCCCTTTGCCCGTGCCCATGCCCGCGCGCCATCTCCGCAACCTCTGACTCCCATCGTCAGGGCATTGTCTCCGCGACACTCGTCACCCAGGCACTGTCTTCGCGACACTCATCACCCAGGCACTGTCTCTGCAACCCTCGTCGCCTTCACTCGCACGCCATCATCGTGACCCCCGTCGCTAATCACCCGGGCGCCATCTCTTAACCCCCGTCGTCGGTACCCACGCACTGTCACCATACACACTCCACCGCACCCATGCCCTACAAGCTGATACAGCTCTGCCTTCTAGTTCTCTGTCACACTACCATGCCCCTGGCACCATACACACTCCGTCGCGCCCATGCACCGTGCCTCTAATACTGCCATGCCCCCAAGCTCTCTGTCACAATGTCGTGCCCCCAATACCATACGTACTTCATCGCACCCATGCGCCACAATCATGTTACATGCCCCCCAGGCACCACAACTATTCACCACACCATGCGCCCCCACCATAGACATGGAACATGCTTCGATCCACTTTCTAGAGTGTGCAGCATCCTGCGGGGATAAGCGACTCCTCTGGGACACTATCTCCTCCAAGGAGCTCTTCAACTCCCCTTCTACCAGGTAGAGGCTCCTTCAGGATGCTACCTCAGCCTATCAGGTAGAAGGCTCCTCCTGGATGCTACCTTAATGCACTCTGAGTGATCTGACACGAGGATTCACCCATGGGGATAGGCGACTCCTCCAGCACAATATCTTTGCCAGGGAGCTTTTCAACTCCCCTTCCGTCAGGTAGACGACTCTTTCGGGATGCTACCTTGACACGCCCTAAGTGCTTCGGCATAAGGACTCACCGCGAGATAGGTGATGTGCCTTAAGTGCTCTGGCACTAGGGGCTTGCTTTGGCACCCCTAGGGACTATGACCCCCGGGTCATTCCGAGACGGGAGCAGGTCTTCGGAGGGCATTGCACCTAGTCCGCTTGGAAGTTGGGCGTCGGGTCTCCATACCGCTGCTAGGCCTGTGGGGGGACTCTGTAAGGGCTTGGATTGGTGGCAAAATCAAGGGAGTTCTCTGGCAGCACCGATGCTGTGGGAGCCAGTCTCTAGATAGACAGAGTGATGCTATGTAGGGCAGGCCGGGTGAATATGCGATTCGACAGTCCGTGGAGCACCGATAGCTGTGGACACCTCGGTGACGTGTCACTCCTAGGGAGTGCCACGTGTTGCCTGATGACATCATCATCTCAACCACTATAAATAGAGGTCTTGAGAATTCATTTGGATGATCTTCCTGGACTTCAACATTTTTCACTTTCTTACTCTACAAGCCTAGAGAGAGAAACATACAGGACCTTGACTCTGGACCTAAGCATCAGACTATGATTGTCATCGTATATTCACCCAGCGCCATCTCCCTCTTAACCCTGCCACCCTCAGGCTCTGTCTGGGAAGCCCTTGGTCTCTGCCCTTACTTTATCCTTGTTGGGTCCTACATCACCATACGTGGCATCTGACTCGGACTGCATTCCTTGTGGCACTATCAATTGCAAACCCACTTTCCTTGGCTATACATATATATATATATATATATATATATATATATATATATATATATATACACCACTGCATATATTAACACTATCCATCTATTCTGTAAAAGAAAAAAATTCAAAAAGGTTTTGATTTTTATTTTTTCAAAAAACAAAAAATAAAAACTGAAATGAGTTTCAAACACATGGGTGGTAATTGACTGACTGGTGATAGTGTTAAATTTTGCTTGGTAATGGCATAAATTGGTGGCATTGGGAGGTTATGAAATAATTACACTAAAATCCCCAAAGAAATATTCGCTAAATCTCGATGAATGATCGAAATCGAGTTACAATAGAGGATCCATTTCCCTTTGAAATTTTTCTTGACCTTGCCAACACCCTTTGTCCCACCCACAGTAATTTATCTCATTTCCCCCAAAAAAAGAGTACTTTATTCCTGTAACACCCAAAAATCTGGAGCTCTGCTGCCTTGAACTCCCAGGATGTTAACCTACCATATCATATCAAACCTGTCAAATCCTATTTACCCACACATACTTTAAATCATCTAATCCAAAAACAACTCAAATTCTTCAAAATATAAGATTTCAAAACTGCTTAAGCTTAAACTATTAAAACTTAGGTTCTTTACAAACTCGAGTTCTTATAGAACGAGTTGACAGTACCGACTCACTCATGGGTCTCATTACACAGTAGTGGTGGGATCATTGGAATCTCACCTAGCTTCTAAACCCATTTCTGAGCATGCTACAACTGATCAACCTGTAGAAGGAAGTCAAACAAAGGGTGAGGTTTTGAGAGCTCAATAAGGTCGTATAAGGACAACCGAAGGAATTACAAAACAATTCAAAAGAATCTAACCGATCAGAATGATCAAAGTTCATCACAAATAAATACCAAAATAAACATTAACAATCACGACAGGTTCTAAAACAATCATTAAAAGATCATTTTCAAAGCCATCATTTCAAAAAATAATAATGGTTTTCTGAAGGACTTTAAAACGAGTTCAATAGCAATCTGGGGAAGGGATTTCAAACAAGCACAAACCGTTTGAGATAATCTTTTCCAATCATTTTTGAGATAATCACTGTAAGATACAATGTATAAAAATTTAAAGATGTTAATTCTTGGTAGATGCGACCCCATTCAGGCAAAGCGAATGTGCAATGCTATTCAGGCAATGGACAAAATGGTGTGCACATGCATGACATACGATACTAGTCCTAATTGGTACTAGCCTGGAATCCATGCAGGAACAAACAAGCCTTATAACACCTACCTCAGAATAGACCAACAGGATATAACAAAAACAACAATAATAATGAGCATTAACATGAACTCAATTAACCGAAATCAATTCGGGTTTCAACGACAAATAGCATGAATACGAACAGTTATGAAATTTCAACACAAGAATCCAGAAGAAATACAACATTAATTGAATTTGCCCAACATGCAATAACAAGCGAGCATTGATAAAATTTTCAAATAATTGATTCAGGTTCAATGTTGGGGATTTTTTGGCAATAACATGCTGATATCAATACATAATTCAATATTCGACATTAGCCATAAGTAAATCGAAAGAATACTTACGAGTACGAGTTATCGAAATAAGGGGTCGGACGAAAATCCTTACCCAGGCTTCAGATAGAAACCCTTACCTTGATTTGAAGCTAAGCTAGTCTAACCAGAAGTCTGTTGCTTTAACCTAAACGGAATAATCAAATCATCAGAATACAACCTATGCTATGATATAATAAACTTAACACTAACCCATGCATACTCCCAAATTGAACCACCCCCCCACCCATCGAATATGTAAAATTATCAAAATGTCCCTTCATGTGTAAAATTACCAAAAACACCCCACACTTAAATTACCAAAATTGCCTTCCCGTAAGTAAAATCACTAAAAATAAACTTAGGGTGTGATTGACAACCCAATTTAGCACTTAAAACTGAAAATTTTTATTGACTTAAAATTAAGTGCATTTGATAACCAACTTTTTCTACCACTTAAAGTAATAAGTGACAAGTCAATTAAAGGCCAATATTTTAAGTCACTCATAACTGAGTTATCACTTATCACTGAAAACGCTCAATGGTAGGTCATTAAAACATTTAACCCATAAATGACTAATTTGACCTCAATAGCTCCTTGTTTACCTCCTCTTCTTCCCGATTGTTTCGCTGTCTAATCTTCTTCCTCTAGATTAAGCCAAAGCAGCAATCTTTCTCACGTACTCTCCAACCACAATTGTAGCTACATGCTTTCTTTGTTTTCTCATGGTGCTTATTATATGGGTGTTGCTTAATTTGTGGATGTAATTAGGATTTTCTTAATGCTTATCATTTAATTTGAAGTGAGATGATTAAAAGGTAACATAATTTTACATAAAAAGAATAACTACCACCATGATGCCGTCTCAATTAATTTACTAGCAACACCGCCGCTACCATACTACAATCACCACCACAACCATTATTCCCTTTCTCTACCACCACCACAATTCCCAAGACCTAGCCACTACCACTACCATCACCACCACAAGGAAATGCCACCTCCACCACATCATTACCACAGTCACAACGTCCATGTCCGCCAAAACTATCTAAATGTCCACCATACTATAACCACTATTATAACTGCCATATCGCTGTAGGTCGCTAACACCAATATTATCAATATCACTTCTTCACGCACCACTACCACCACCATTGATACTTTTTTGCCGCCACCACCACTGACAGGATTTTGCCGAAGTAAAAAGTTATAAAGTACATAAATAAATGCATAATTTTTGTAAAATAGATAAATTTGTAAATGGAACATTTTTCAGACATTTGCTTTTAGTTTACCAAACATGTTGACTTATTTTTCAGTAAAAATTTAGTCGATTAAAGTTTTTATTTTTATAAATTAAGCGCTAAATGTTTTCAGCACTAAATTTTAGTTTTATCAAATAGCCCCTTATTGTATGTGAACATACCCAAAAACATCTTTTACTGGTAAAATTACCAAAATACCCCTTTATGGGTGGCAAATTACTAATATATTCCCTAGGATTTTTGGTACCAGAAAAATCTCAAAAATATTTTAAAATACTATTTTAAGTATTTGAAAGTCATTTTTAGGCTAAAAAGTATTTTAAAAATTTTTTGTTTAAAATTTCCGAACTAGTGTTCGGACAAAGCGCTCAAAAGTAAATTTCATTAAAAATAGCTATCAGCCTTGGAATAACATGAAATTTTAGATAATAAAACATATCAGTCAGTGCCTAATTAGATTCATGTAGATGACTATTTAATTTTTCTAATGCCTTACTAGTCAGTGCCTAATTGTTATTGCATGTGACTTTGATGGCCAGCTTAGACAATTGCAAAAGTCTGTGGAAGAATACTTGACTGTAATGTGCCAAAAAAAAAAACTCAAAACTCTCCTCGTAGACTGTTTCTCTATTCTTGTTTAGCTTGAAAACTATTGCTATGTCCTTCTTCACGTATCATATTGATTTCATGTCCTCTCTTTTGTCATTTCCTTTTGGTAAAATTTCTATACATTTTTATGTATCGCTTACACATCAAAGTAATCCACTCACTCTTGGTATACATTGAATCCGTAAATTTGTGGGCGTTAATTTGAAATTTATGTTGACTATGTTTGAACAACTCTCAATTTAGAAGGTCCTTTGGACACACGGTTGCTTATGTTGGCGATAAGTGGACGTCTAGCATGCTACCGGTACACACGTTTGATGTTTGTACGTTTGGTTCAACGTTTGGGTCTTATGACCAACATAGTCATCGGATATTTTTGTTGTGTAGCATTTCCGGCATATTATATATGGTTATGGTTAAATGCTTAATTACATTTGATTGGATATTTGATTAAAAAAATATGAATTGCTCATATTCCAACGAGTATTTATTGTTCAATTCCATTAGTTTTGCTTTAAGATTCTGTCAGTTTTGGTATCTTACTGGGCTATTCAAGCTCACCCTTTTACTCTATCTTGCCCCTTGCCACAGGTGAAAGAAGTGACTAAGGATTCTTATGAAAACATTGAAGTTTTGACAGTTTAGTTATAGTTAATTAATCTTTATAGTTTTAGTTTGAGAACTTTGTCCGTATGTGGGTAATTTGATTGAATTGACTTGGTATAATTTGTTTAAGCCGTTGCGTTTTTTATAGATTGTTTTGTAAGGGATTATCTAGAGAATGGATTGTATTGTATTTTTGTTTTATGGAGATATTCTATTCTAAATGATTTAGTTACTCTGTTTATACCACTGTTACCAGAGTTATAGCGGAATTTCAGGAACTTTGATTACAGTCACGGCTTTCGTTTTGGGGGCATGACAATTTCTCCTAATCAGTACCCTAATTTAGCATCTTTTACGGACACTGAAAATTCTCAAATTTTTTCATGGCATACGTCTCGTAAAAATAATGGGTGTTATCATTTTGGACTTTATCAGATTTTGACCCTGACTATTTTTCAAAATTCGAATTAAAACTACCTAATTAATTTTCTACCTTTAGTGACAAAAAATAGTCACTATTCAAATCTAATACTCACATTATTACACTTTCACGCACACACTTTCTTCAACCTCCAACTACCAAAACCCATTCAGTTGCACACTTATTCACCCAAACTGCTACCCTTCCAAATAGACTCCAAAACACTTGCATACACATAATTACACCTTAATCCACACACTAATGCATAACTATACATCTTACATCCACAGTCACATAATCGAAACACACACTGTTAAAGACACACACTGAAACACACTCAAACTCTTACATTACACCATAACACACACACAAACACCTATTTATACACAATGATACACAAAACATCCAATTTTGTACACAAAGCCCCACAACAAAACACATACACACACTGTAATGACCCTGTCTACGGCCCCACCACAGAGCATTACCTCCCTCAAAAGTGCTAGATAAGTAGGTACTTATGAATTCATAGGCAGGGTTTTATAAGGCCAATCATAAACTCTCCCACAACCGATGTGGGATATTACACACAGTCAGACACACACGACGCACACAGTGATACACATACTTAGAAAAAACACTAAAACCCCCACTAAAGGATTAAGAATTTACTCTTTAAGATTTTCTTCACTCTCTCTAATTTCCTCTCCACTGTTTCTGTTTCTCTTCCTCTTTTTTTTTGTTTCTTTGGTTTTTGTTTCATTCATTTGAATTTCATCACTCAGCTAATCTATGTTTATTTTACTACTTATTTTTATTAGTCGTCACTAAGAAGTAGGAGGTGTCATTTTATTACTTTTCTAAAAAATTGACACATAAGTGCATTCTTTTCAAAATTGCACACTGCCCCCAAAGTTTTTCAAAATTATTAAATGACCCCAGAAGTTTTCAAAATTATATTTTTGCCCCAAAATTTTTTCTAAAAATTGTTAATTTTACACTAACCCTAGATATCACCAATATATATATATATATATATATGGTCGTGATCCATTGATAGTGGTAGCAACTTAACCCAAGTTGCTAGCGCGATCTGACCGTCCACGGGCGAGAATAGACTGCCAGATCGCGCGCCATAACAGCACTTTTTTTTCACCATCCGCAACATAATGTAGCGGACGATAATTTACCGTCCGCTACATTATGTTAAGGACGGCAAAACAGCGCTAGCAACTTGCTAACGCTATGAATGGATCACGACCCATATATATATATATATATATATATATATATATATATATATATATATATATATATATATATATATATATATATATATATACTCATATCATTAATTTTCATCCAAATAATAATATATAGTTCAGTTCCCAAAGTTTTCGACATTTACAAATGGCCCCAAAAACTTTACAAAATTATATTTTGATCCCAAAATTATTTCAACATTCCATACTCTACTAATACCCGAGCTTTACTCAAAATTAATGCCCATTTATTTTATTATTTTTTTGGTCACATACAGTTACTTTAACCTGCTCGAAAAAAGTGCGGGATATTACATTCTCCCCACTTTACAAAAATTTCGTCCTCAAAATTTGATGACAAATTTCCTACAACTTATAAGACTTTGGAACAACTAGAAAATTACAAAAATCTTATAACGTTTAGGCGCTGTGTTTCCGCTGCGTAACTCTGACAACTATCACATTGTAGTTGAGCTACATCTAGAACTTCCGCACCCCAAGTTCATCCTGATGACTACCCCAAATGCAACAATTAAATTCTAAATCATAATGCTAACTGAAATCCTGTCAGGCAATCACTTTGCCCTAATTGTTCCGAAATTTCACGAAAGATGACTTAGCTATTACAATACTCACTGAACTAAATCTACAGCGCTCCAAATTTGATGCATATAAAACAAACTAAATCAAACTCTAATACAACAGGTTTCCATTGCCTTATGCTGATATTTTACTAGAGACGCTATCACTTGTACAATCTACTTAACGATGGCAAGCTTAACCTTAAGCTTAAGGTGTACTAAAATACCAAATGATGGTCACACGTGACTTGCACTCTACCAAAGGTAACATGGATAGGATAGCCAATTCCTATAAGTACTTACACCTCATAGAGCGACAAAAAATTTTAACCACTACGGTTTCACAGCGCACTCTGGTGTCTTACATCAACAAGTCCAAACTATTACCGAATTCGTCACTGAGAGATGTGCTATCTTAACATAAGGCAAAATATGATTCCACATTACCTATGTATTCATTTCCCTCGAGTTTAAGGCTCTAAGTTATCACATCACTTATGATTCATGATCACATTATTTATTTAAAATCTAGTCTTATCCTTCTATCATCTGTTTCAGTTAAACGTTTAAAATCTTTCAGTTCATAAAGCAAATAACATGTGGTTTATCATTAGGTGTTCAACCAAATCTTAACCCTAGACCAAATCATCAAATAGGTTGTCCAAATCTAATCCACGTTTTCAGAGTCTACTCTCACTCACCAACTATCTAAGGCTTAGGAGTCTACATAATCTTATATTAGGGCCGGTGAAATTATGCAATCTTAAGTCAGGTAAAGATACGCATATATAACATATTGTCAATTTCCAAATCATTTGAGAATAGAACACTTTTTTTTTTGATAATTAGATTAACTACAAGCAGCAATTATAATATGTTAACATTTTGGAACATTTTAAACAAACACCAATCACAAAGAAAGGTTGATGGTTATACAACAAAGCACCTAATGTTAGTCACAACAAACAAATATCTTAGTCAAGTATTTAGGTGTCAAATGATAACAATAATCACAAGCAGGCAATCAAAACGCGAAAATCTTTAACAAAATTGTACCTATTGCCTATCGAGATTTACGATACACCTCCAAAATATGACGAGTACAAAACAACGGTATAGGTCTGATGAAGCAAAGTCAACCCAATGACTCGAAGGGATTACAACTAGTAAAAGTCACTGGTCCTTAATGGAATTTGTAGCTTTCCTACAGCTAGTGGGCCAAATACTATACCATCAAGTCCAGATAGATTCGAAAGAAAAAACAAGTAAATATCCTAAAAAAGGGATAAGATGACTCAATATAAATGACATCTTCTCCGACGTCTTAGAGTAATTGGTATTCAATTAAGTTGCACTTGAGTTCAATAGACAAAGGAATGAATGATATGACAAAGTTGAATTTCAAATTTCTTGTCGTACTCTCACATTGACAAATGCCCTTAACACCTGTTTATAAAATCTAATAAAAATACCGGTCGAAAAAAAATTTCCTAAATTTTTCCCAAGTCACCCTATCCAACTGTTGATGAGTCATATTCCTTTTTACCACTTTCCACCACTGATCAGCCTCATCTCTCTGTTTATAGATAACAATTCAATCTTTTGTCTCTCACTGCAATAGATTGCTCAAAAAACTTTCTCCATTCCGTTAATCAAGTCCTCTGCCTCCATAAGGTCCAATGACCCCCTAAAGCTACGAGCATTTTGTTTGTTAAATTCACCCAAGGTACTCTCGTCATGAGGTTGTGGTTATAATTATACCGGATTGGGTACTCCTTGCTATTGGTTACTAGATTCTATGTCATCATGGTCAGAATCTGGTTCATAGTGTTCAGAACGTCAACCACCAGTTCTAGGTACTGCTATTCTCCATATTGGGTAAAGGTGCCCACTGTAATCATAAAACCTCCATACAGTACATTTTTCAATTTAAAGATTATTTATCAGGTCCTTCCAATGCCGAGAAAGGATCCTTGCTCATCTTATACAAACCTATTGGAATCTCATTTATTGAGGACCTCTTGGCCCTCCTTAATATCTCCACTGCCAGTGCTATGCGTACGAGCCATATTGACACAATGAACGTTATCACCCAGCCTATAAACCCATTCCTGAGCATGCTACAACTGATCATTACCTATAGAAGGAAGTCAAATAAAGGGTGAGCTTTTGAGAGTTCAGTAAGGTCGTACAAGGACAATCAAAGAAATTATAAAATGATTCAAAAGAATCCAACTGACGATGATTTTAAAAAAATATTTTAAGCAATCTAATAGCACGATGATTTCCAGAGTGATCAAAGTTCATCATAAATAAATACCAAAATAAACATTAACAATCACAACATGTTTCAAAACGATAATTAATAGATTATTTTCAAAGCCATCTGTCACGCCCCCAACACGGGACTATCAACAAACCTCTAAATATACCGCTAAGGTTCTAAAGCAACGGTATAAACAGAGCACTAAAAGCCTCCAACATAAAGTATTTCTATATACAATGAAAGTCTATTACAAAACATTCCCAAAAATATTCCCTCACAAAATGATTCCTATGTGCAGCAGCTAAGCAAATACTCCTATACATTTACATTGAATGACCCTTATCCGGGTAAGATTTCCAAAGTACGAATACAAAATTCAAAGATAAGCAAAAGTCGAAGGACTGCAAGGCTGCCACAACATTCAATTGTTACTCCCTTCACCTGTGGCAAAGGCAAGGTAGGAAAAAAAAAGGGGTGAGCTCAAATAGCCAGTAGGGTAAACCAATGGTAAGATTTCAAGCAATAAAGACATAATCTAATAACAATATTAGACTAAACGGACCAATCATGTGTTACTATCAAATATCAAAGTGTCAAAGATTAGCATTTGACCCAAAACACATTTGGGTCATAAGACCCAAATGTCGAACCAAACATACAAACATCAAACGTGTGCTCCGGAGTGTACTAGGAGGCTTCAGCTCTCTAGTATAATAAACATGTGTCCAAAGGACCCTCTCTATTTTGAGAGTTGTTCAACATAGTCAATGTCAATCTTAATTGAGGGTCACAAATGTACGAAGTCAAAGATGAGTATCATCATGCACAAATGAAAAGGGAAAAAGCAAAGTTCTTAAAGAGGGTAAAGGTGGAATAACTCAAATACATACCAATATGGATAAAAAAACTTAATGAGCTTAAACATTCGAATTTCGAGAATACCTTGCCACAACAAAAACCATATAAACCCTTACCTCTATAAGCTTTCGAACAAGGAAAACCTCAAAGTACCACCTTAATACCAAAGGAGCTTCCCCAAGCCTTCTAACCTCTCTCTCTCCCCCCGCCGAAAAAGGAAAGGAATAGGAAACAAAGAAACAAAGAGCCCAAAAGGCTAGGAAGGAAATAACAAGACTATTTATATAACAAAATAAAATTTTTTTATTCGACCGAAATATAGATTTCATTCGACCGAATTCGACAGAGGTGAAAATGGTTCAAATTTTTTTTTTGCATTTGACCGAAAATGAGTTTTCATTCGAATTAAAACTTTTAACTCGACCGAAAACTTCAGTAGCTCATTATTTTTGGGGGGATCTCAAACAAGCACAAACCATTTAAGACAATCTTTTCCTATCATTTTCGAGATAATCACTGTAATATACAATGTAAACAAATTTAAAGATATTGATCCTGGGCAGATGCGATGCCATTCAGACAAAGCCAATGTGCAATGTCATTCAGGCAATGCACAATATGGTGTACATATCCATGATGTACGATACTAGCCTGGGATCCATGTAGGAACAAACCAGTCTTATAACACCCGCCTTATAATAGACCCCCATGTCCTCACAAAAAACAACAATAACAATGAGCATTAATATGAACTCAATTAACCGAAATCAATTTGGGTTTCAATGACAAATAACATGAATACGAACAGTTATCGAATTTAGGCACAAGAGTCCAAAAGAAAGAATACAACAATAATCAAATTTGCCCAGCATGCAATAAAATGCAAGCATCGATAAGATTTTTAAATACCCCAAATACCCTCCAAAACACTTACATACACGTAATTACACCTTAATCCACACACTAATGCACAACTATACATCTTACACCCACAATCACACACCGAAACACGCACTACACACACTGTTAAAGACACACTGAAACACACGCAAACTCACGAATTACACCATAACACACACACACACACACACACACCTATTTACACACATTGATACACAACATATCCAATTTTATAAACAAAACCCCACAACTAAACACAAAAACACGCAGTCAAACACACTCAACACACATTATGCACGCAGTGATACACATACTCAGAAAACACACTAAAACACCCACTGAAGAATTAAGAATTTACCCTTTAAGATTTTCTTCACTCTCTCTAATTTCCTATTCTTTGTTTATGTTTCTCTTCCTCTGTTTTTTTCTTGTTTCTTTGGTTTTTGTTTCATTCACCCAAATTTCTTCCTTAAGCTAATCTATGTTTATTTTACTATTTATTTTCATTAGTCATCACTAAGAAGCACGAGGTGGCATTTCATTATACCAACTTTTCTGAAAAATTGACACATAACTGCATACTTTTTAAAATTGTACATTGGCCCCTCAAGTTTTTCAAAATTATAACCTGACCCCATAAGTTTTCAAACTTACATTTTTCTCCCAAAAACTTTTCTAATCTTTAATAATTTAACTCTAACCCTAGAGTTATATATATATATATATATATGTACCACTCATTTTATTATTTTTTTTATCTAAAACAATAATTTACAGTTTAGTCCCCCAAAGTTTTCCATATTTACAAATGGCCCCAAAAACTTTACAAAATTATATTTTGATCCCAAAATCATTTTAACATTCCATAATCTATTAATACTATAGTATTGGTCAAATTAACATCCGTTTATTTATTATTATTTTTTTCAAATCACAGATGGTTTGCGCTGGGAATATTTCACACTGTAGTCCCAAAAAACCACCATCAACACGACAAGTAATAATATTAAAAAAAATGTAAGTCTGATAACATTAAGAGAAAATGATGACAAAGTGGCGAAGACAAAAAGTAATAGGCCTAAAATGGAGAAGGTTAGCTTATTCCTACTTTTTTCATTTGGGAGGAGAGAGACCTAGACATCTTGCCTAGGACTACTATCCACTCTCACTTGGATTTGAATGAAACCTCACATTTGTCATTCTAACTTTTTTTTTCTTTTTTTTTCCTTGTCTCCACCTCCAAAAGGCAAACTGTCAAGGGCACCAGCCCCTTTAGCCAAAACCATTACAAATCTGTCCGAACAAAAATCCACCATTACCCACCTTCATTGGTTGAAACCTAATTTTTGTTGATTGAAATAAATATTATACTTCCAATTAGCATTAAACCGTCACTAAATTGAAGTGGATGCACAAATTTGCAACGTCAAGGACAATCACCACCACCATCATCATGTCGCTGATGTAATTTGTTATGCCGTGTTCATCCTCGTCGTAGTGAGGGTGGAGATTGGAGGTTGAGGGTGGAGGTCAGAGGTTTGAAAACGAAGGTTGAAAGCTAGGGCCGAAGGCCAGACATCTAGTTCAACCATTACTCTTCCTTAACCACTGCCAGCATGGCATACAACCACACTACTCCTCGCAATCACCACTTGAACATAGCCACGACGATGAAGGTGGTGCACTAGTTACCCACAATAAAGTTCATTACTCATCGCTGTTACATGATATTAGAAATCTGTGAATGGCGGTGTGATGCTCGGCGATGAAACCAATGTAAGTGATGAGGGTAGTTGATATGGTTTGTCTTTACTGAAGGGTGGTGGTTAGATGTGGCGCGACATTAATTTTTGCGTGGTCGTCATCAATTGGATTTTAGTGGTGTTGGGGTTTAAGGTGATGTTGGGGGTTCAAGGTGGTGGCATAAATTAGGGCAATAAGTTTGCAGTAATGGTTGTGCATGGAAGGCAAAGTTGGGAGTGGAGGGCTAGAGCCATTGATATGGGATGATACATGTCTCATTCCAAAAAAGATCTTTAAAAAGTAAAATAAAATAAAACATTTAATTAATAATAATTATATACTAGCTAAAATCACGTGCTATGTACGGGAAGGGAGGTAGTTAATTATGAAGTGAAGGAATGGACATAATTAAGTATGAAGTAGATGAATGAAGGTCATAGGTGTGGGATAGTTAGAGTTCATCGATTTTTATTTTAAAATTTAAAAATTCTAAAAAATAGGATTAGAGATTTGGAATGTAAAGAAAGCATGGATAGAATCCAAATATATATGGTATAAATAAGGACATGTTTGTTCTCACAATTTAAAATTGATTAAAAAGATAGTCAAAATAAATTCCAAAGGTCAAAGTTTGGCATAATAAGTAAGTTATTCAAGAATGACACAAACTAAAAACTTAAATAGTAAGTAGCTATCTATAAAGACATGTTTGGTTTTTACAAAGTAAAACTCATATTATTGAATGTTACAATTAACATATATACGTGATGTTTGATTATTTTTAACGAAATTAACTTTATTTTTGTACATGCATCGCGTGTCACGATCACCACAATTTAATATTTATTTTACCAAACGTGACAATGAACATGTATACGTGATGCTTGATTATTTTTAACAAAACTCATTTGATTAACTTTATTTTCGCACACGTATCGGGTGTGTTATTATGGTGTAACACCTCTTTTCATGTTAAGAAAAGTTCTTAAAAATGACATAAAATAAAATATTGAATATTAAATAATTACTTCAAAGACATATTTGGTTTTCATATTTTATTCAGAAAATAAAAATAGATATCAACTATTGAAATAAAAATACGACATATGCAAGGGGCATGCCCCAGGAATACAATAATGGAATGCAAGACTTGCAAAGCAAGAGTTAACCTGTAGGCTAAACTAGGCTAAAACATGCCACACTGGCATACAAAAGAGGTAATACATAACCACCGAAGCCAAAGTATCAAATTAAGAAAACTCTACTACAGACTATCTGTAAACATGTTGAAACTAGTCGGTGCAATAGTGGTCACCATGAAGGTAACAATAACAATCCATCACAATTAATATAAGTGTGTCATCCTCAAGTGAGGACGCCACATGGGCCATACCATCCCTCAAAGCCAATCACTTAGCCTAGCAGACCATGCCAGTATTTCTCCATTTGTTGCATCAACCAAGGTCAACGGATGGGTATATGGAGAGCGGGTGCACCTAGCATTAACCAAAGTCTCCGCACACTAGATATTAATGAGGAATACATCCAAATCAGAGTACAAGGTACAAGGGGCATACCCCATGGAGGGAGACCCCTATGATAATATCAATAACACCTCAAGGACAAAAGGCTAAATCACAGAAGGCTTATATAGGCCCTCAACAAAACAAGTACACCCTGAATAGCTCGGAATAACTAACAAATATAATGAATGCGAGGCATACCCTGGATGTGAAGAAAAGCTCAATAAATAACTAATGCATAGATCTTTAAATAAATGCCCTCAACAAAAGATTAGGGGTCCGCCTACAAAGGATTCCCTGAGAGGAAGCAGAAATGGCATATC
The DNA here is from genome assembly GCA_033070095.1 of Escallonia herrerae. Taxonomy (NCBI): domain Eukaryota; kingdom Viridiplantae; phylum Streptophyta; class Magnoliopsida; order Escalloniales; family Escalloniaceae; genus Escallonia; species Escallonia herrerae. The sequence goes on along the minus strand of JAVXUP010003133.1, from coordinate 30,774 downwards.
CAGCTAATAAAGACATAGCATGTATATGGGTATGGGCACCAATCAACTCAAACAACAAGTGAATAGGGGAAAGAAACCCCACCTGGCAAAGAGGCTACCGCGACCTCACCCCCAATGCAAGAGTGAGAGAATAAACTGATTAATAGAGTTAGATGGTTGAAAGATGGGTTACAAATGTCGGATAGCTTTTGCGGCGTTGGTGTACTAATATCTGGCGAGAGCGGAATTCTCGTTCTTTCCAAAATAAGTATACTGATGTGGTTTCTTGTTCTGCAGGTCTTGTGCAGATCATCCGGTGGAGTTTATTCTCTTGCAGAAAAGTGGCCAATACCCTGACTAACCGATGGTTCCAGGGTGAATGGCAGCTCCCCGACTCCATATTCGGCTGATTCTGTCATCTTTTGGTCATATCGACTTTTGGGTGATCGGTTTGTGTACAGACAGACCGATGAAGCTTTTAGCATGCTATATCACAGTTTTTGTGTGATGCACTTTCCACCAGGATTTCTCTATTCCGCGTGGCTACTCGTGTGGTCAATACTGGGTTCTTTGTATTTCTTTTGCTGATCTAGCTTCGTTGTTATGTATTAACTTTTTTCTTTTGTAGCCTGTGTGGCATGTTTCTGCCTAGCATAGGTTTTCTGTTTGCTCTTGCTTAACAAGACTCACGTTTCGTTGTTGTTTTCTTGGGGTATGCCCCTTGCGGATGTTGTACTTTTGTTTCATCGGTTGATATATATTTTTATTTACTGAAAAAAAAAAGATGGGTTACAAAAGGTTTTAGTTAATGACAAGGGTTTTTATTTCTTCAAATTCTCTTCTGTGGATAAGGTAGACAAGATTCTGGATTTGGGTTCGTGGCATTTTGTGAACAAATTAATTGTTTTGCAACGCTGGAGACTTGGTATGAATTTATGCAAGGAATCCCTTGATGTTCTACTGTTATGGATTAGACTTTACAACATTACTGTTGAGTAACTGACAGCTAGTGGGTTGAGTTACGTAGCGAGTGGCATTGGGAAGCCACTATATGCAGATTTACTTACTGAGAGTTATGAGTTTTGTTAGACTGTGTGTTGAGGTTTCTGCAGCTAGGGAGCTCGTTGATGAAGTTGTTATTGTGCCAAACTTGAGTACCTGGCAAGAAAGAGATTCCCCTTCTAATCATGTGACTGTTCGGGCAGATTATTAGTGGCGCTCTGCAGTTTACATGGTGTGTAAGTGCTTCAGAAATACTACCATGTCTTGTACTCAGACTAAGAGCGATAGGCCCTATCCTCCTTCAATGTCTATTTAGAAGCGATCTGACACGACCCTTCCTACCTCTGTTGCTGCTCTGGCGAGAGAGGCAAAGTGGACAACTGTGAAAAGTAAAGGTAAGGACAAATTCAGTAGGGCTTCTTCCTCTTCTTTATCTCTTGATCGTGTTCAACAGAGCCGCAGTCAATTGGAGACTAGGCACCAACAGGAGCTTGATAGCCATGAGCAGGTGAGTGCCCAACATGCTTCTTCTCAGTAAGAGGTTAGTATTCAACAGTCTACTCTACCTGAGGTACCTTGTCATTGTCAAAATTTACCTATTGATGATCCTGCTTTGCACTCTGATTTGCATTTAGATTTTGGTCTGATTGTGCACTCTGAGTCGGGCTCTGATCCGGACTCTGATTCAGATTTCATTCCCTGCTCTCTTACTCCAAATAATAATAATTTCTTCTCATTTTGGTAGTAAAATAAACCTTGACTCTAGTATTATTAATAATAATAATAATAATAATAATAAGAAGAAGAAAAGAAGAAGTCTCCCCGTAGGGGAAACTTCACCTGACTCTTATTTCTTGGTTTGTAGCATCCTTTTGGTTTTTTTGATATCATGCATAACATCCTCTGCTGGAATTCTCCAGGATTCAACACAAGTGGTAAGCAAGTAGAGGCCCAACATATGATTGCCTCCTTAGGTGTTAGGCTTTTTGGGATCTTGAAACCAGGGTAGAAGCCCCTAATGCTTCGGTTATATATAACAGTAGATTTCCTGGTTGGTCTTTTTATACATAACTACCAATTTTTCGCGAATGGTAGAATTTGGGTTTTATGGAATCCCAAAGTAGTTAATGTTACTTGTATTGGTGTGTCTGATCAAATTATTCACTGTCAAGTGAAAATAATTGATAGGTTGCCTCCTTTTTTGTTTCCTTTGTGTATGGTTCTAATGATTCTAGTGAGAGATCTGTGCTCTGGCAGGAGCTTGAGTATAGGTCTTCCCTTTTTGGGAATGATCCCTGGTTGGTACTTGGTGATTTTAATGCCATCCAGAGTCCGAGTGAGAAATTAGGGGGTAGTAATAGATGGCCTCGCTACTATCAGGAGTTGCATGATTGTTTGATTATTTCAGAACTTTCAGATTTGAAGTATTCAGCTGCTTTTATACGTGGACTAACTATCAGGATGATGGTGATACTATTTATAGGAAGCTTGATCGTGTCCTTGTTAACAATACTTGGATCTCTAAATTTTCTAAATCTGAAGCGGTTTTTAGTCCTAGAGGTATTTTTGATCATTCACCCATCTTTATCCACTCTCTTGTCAAGCTGACAAGGTGCCCAAGCTATTTAAATTTTTTGATATGTGGGCCAATCATCATAAGTTTTTGCCTATGGTTGCTAAAGAGTGGGGCACGCGCCCTTGCGGGTTGTGCTATGTTCAGGGTTGTTAGGAAGCTAAAGCTGCTTAGGGAATTCAATAAGGAACACTTTAGCAACATTTCAGGTAGGCTTATTGCGGCTAGGGCTTCCTTGGCATATGTTCAGAGCATGTTAGCGTTGAACCCCCTTGACCCAGTGTGGCATCGGATTGAAAGGAGAAGCTAGAACTTTTTGCCAGAGTGAGTGGAGAGGAGGAGAGTTTTCTTAAGCAAAAATCTGGGATTCATTGGCTTGAGGTGGGAGATAAAAACAACAAAATTTTCTTTAAGTCAGTTAATAACAGAAGGAATTTCAATAAAATTAGTTCTCTTCTTCAGTCTGACGGGACTATGCTAGAAGACTTGGATTTAGTTAATTAAGGCTTTGATCGTTGACCATTTTTAGAGTTTGTTGGAAACTCATGGTCTGGGTCACTATCTGGGATTGAATGAGCTGAGGAACTGGATGTCGAAATACCTTTCAGATTCTTAGCAGCGTGAGATGGGTCGTGCGGTTTCTGAGGATGAGATTCGGAAGGTTTTCTTCTCTCTCAAGGATGGTAAATCCCCTGGTCCTGATAGGTATTTTTTTAAGATGACATGGCATATTGTGGGGGAATAAATTATGGAAGCGATTTAGGATTTTTTTTTTGGTAATGGTCAGCTTCTCAAAGAAGTCAACAATACTTTCCTTGTCTTAATTTCCAAAGTGACTAATCCATCGAGCCTTAATGATTACAGGCCTATTTCTTGCTATAACAAGATTTATAAATGCATAGCCAAGATCATTGCTTATCGTGTTAAGGTGGTGCTTGGTGCGACACTCTCAACCCTGGTGACATCACCGGGCTGAGTTATCAACCATAATCACATTCAAGACCATGTGCTGAATACAGAGCAACTACATTCTCATACTCATACATCATTAATAAACGCTCCAAATTGCGTCCTTACAAAAACCTTCTTACAAACATACATCATACTGCAGCAGAAGACTTTCAGGTCTTTAAACAACATAAATGTTTACAACCTAATCTACGACTGTAGTCGTAGAACTCTTGACAACCCAGCTCGCAACTCAATCTTTATCCCACCATTCCTAGTTGGTCTTACCTCACACAACTGATCCCCTTGCTCAACTTTTCTAGCTTGTTTCTTTTTTCCCTTCTAGAAGGTTCTCCTTGATCAACCTTATAGCCTGCACAATACAACGTAAGGAATGAGCGCAAATCGCCCAGTAAAGACAACACGAAGAGTATCGTGTGCGAATGATTCAAGAGACTCGGAGGAATAATAATCATCTCAACGATAGAAATGAATCAAGAGTTCCAATAAAATTTTGACATCAACATAATTGTCAAACGATAATTTTTTTTTGGTTAGACTGAGCGGCTTAAGGGCCCAACAGAACAGCATTATTACCACCTCGTTATGGACTGGACTGACTGACCGACTATGCAAATGAACCTGAAATCTAAGGTCATAAGAAAGCATCATTGAAATACAAATCATTGAAATCATCAACCTCAAAAGAAAATCAAATGCAATGCACATGGACACGCCGGACAGGACTCAACCAGACACAATAGACTCTGCTCGAGCGACATTCATCCTCTTTGGCCAGTGATCATAATTCATAGGCCATCCTCCTCATATTGATGTCCCATTTTACGGGATGTTCATTTCAGTCTCAAGTAAATAGAAGAGACACTGTCAACAAGTAGGGAACTTATTTAGAGTGCACCTAACCACGTTACAGCCAAGCAACAAGACTTCATCAACGGGACGGACTAAGGAAAATTTTATTCTACCTTATGTCCTCAACAACACAGCTCAAACAAGGAATACCGGATCAGAAGATCAACCGGTGTTCAAACCTAATAACAAGAGTTCAACGTAACATCATCAACAAAGAGGACTTGGGAGAAGTTTTCCCCAAGCCCTCAACATCATTCTTATATAAGAGAAATGTCGGTTGTCAATAAGTGCTGACATTTCACAACAACAACGTAACGATCTCTACAGCATCCTCATCAACGATAAGGCGGACTAGGGAGAAGTTGCCCTAAGTCCTCAATAGTGTTCTCAAAGAGAAGAGATATTGGTTATCAATAATTGCCGGCATCTCACAACAACCCCTACACCATATCATCTTCAACTTCAGGTATGCTAACGAATCGAATCATAGCATACTACACATTATCCTCATTAAATTCTACTAACATGGCGGACTAAGGGAATTATTCTACCCCAAGTCCTCAACAACACAATTCAAATATATGTATACCAATCACAATGACTACCGGTGTCAACCCATAACAGCAAGAGTCCAACATAAACATCATCAACATAGTATGCTAATTGAAACAACGAATTAGCATAATAGAATTGCATTGTCCTTACCTGATTGGCTTCTAGCCGAAGCAACTCGCAATCTCTGATCGCAACGAGTTACGTCACCTAGTCAAATAATACTCTGCTTGTTAGAAATCATTCCACATATACACACTCATTTTTTACCCCTTCCCATTTAAACGCTCATAGCGTTCTATGACAGCTAGTTAACCTGATCCAATAACTGGATCCTTAACCTAGTCTTATCGACGCATTAGCGATAACAATCATCTCATTTCAACATATTAACACCATTCCTCACTTTCCACCATTCTGGATGTTTAATAACGCGCGTTCCCAAAAATTTGGCATCAACATGACAAATTACCAAAATACCCCTGATGGTCGCTACACCACCAACACCCCAAAACCGCTTTACAACTACTTTTTAGATGTACTTCATCATTTATAAGCCGAATAGTCTCTTAGAAAATTTTAGAGGGAAAATTTACCAAAACACCCCTTAGGCGATAAATTACCAAAATACCCCCTGAGGATTCACTACCACCTCAACACCCCAAATATGCTTCAAAACAATTTTTCAGGTGTTTTACAACTCTTTCGGGACTAAAAAGTCATTTGAAAAATACTTTATCGTGAAAATTACCAAAATACCCCTATCTGGGTGGCCAATTACCAAAATGCCCCCTAAGGGTTCCCAGCATCAGAAAAAAAAATCTCAAAAGTGCTTTAAAACACAATTTTAAGACTCCTGAATTCATTCTTGAGCTAAAAAATATTTTACAAAATTTTTGCCCAAAAATCCCGAACCTGTGTCGAGATCGAGCGCTTAAAAGCTCATTCGGCCAAAAATAGCTAACAACTTCAGAATGACCCGAAATCTTGGAAAATGGAACTTCTCGGCATTATAGAGTCCTCATAAAATTTTTACACAAAACCGCATTTGTTTGAGATTTTAAATTTCACCGTTTACAACTTTCCAGCGGATTAACTTTTTGTGTTCGTCAATTTATCGTCTTTGATTTAAGCCTATTATTGAATGAATTTTAAGATCTTTGAAAATATTATATATGAATTGCTTGTAAATGTCTGTTGGTATCTACATCATACTACTTTGTGTAACTTACTGAAGCTATTCATTAATTCGTATTGTCTAGACCACTTCTTGGTATCGTAGTAAACTGTTAAATTGTATGTTCTTGATTTTGAGAGCCATGTCACGTGTATGTGACTTTTCTATTTCTGACTTACTCACGTGGATTGGAACGTGGGCTACCTCAGTGAGATGAGCAAGAGATCGCAATCTTATTTTCTGAACCCAGTTTCACGTGTCAGTGATGGCACATGTGACCTTATTCTGAATGGTACTTTAGTGTCTGTCTCTGTACAATTATGTATTTTTGACATTTTGAAATTATGTCTTGTACGAAAATATGACACTTTAAAATTCTGCCTCGAATCAGTTCGATAAAAGTTTTGTACCTTCAAAATTTCGTTCTTTAGACATTTTTTTTTGTATCCCTTTTGGTTGGTCCGTTGAGCGACCTTACTGGGCATTTGGCTCACTTCCTTATTATTTTCTTCTCTCAGGTGATCAGTAAAAAGGGGACTGGATTGCAGGGCTAGCTGCGCACGATTTAGAGCTAGTAATTTTATATCAGAGCAAATATTAGTATTTAGTTTTGCATTTAGTTTGGTTATTTTTATAACGTACAATAGGAGGACCTATGTGGATTTGGAATTTATTTTGGAACTCCGTGTCAGAGTAATTTTGATCATGTAAATGCCTTAGGCTGCTATGATATTTATTGATGTATCTTTGGGTTAATTAGTACGTTCTTTGAATGACCATTTAGGGAGACTTTTTGAAATTATTTTGAGGTTTTCTGACTCTGTTATTTGATATTAACGCTCCAAAAATTCGGGGCGTTACAGTTGGTATCAGAGCTATAGGTTTAAACTCTGTTGCCAACCTCGTCGTCGCCCGGACTTCACTCCGCGACCCCGTCGCCCGGACTTCACTCCGCGAGCCCTGTCGCCAAGACTTCACTCCGCGACCCCCGTCGCCCGGACGTCACTCCGCGACCCCCGTCGCCTGGAAGTCACACCGCGACCCTCGTCACCCATACGCACTCCGCCGCGCCCTTGCGCCGTATCGCTGATACAGCCGTGCCCCCGGGCTCTCTGTCACTCTACAGTGCCCCCGACACCATGCTCACTCCGCCGCGCCCTTGCGCCGCGCCGCTGATACAGCCGTGCCCCTGGGCTCTTTGTCACTCTAACGGTGCCCTCGGCACCATACTCACTCCGCCGCGCCCATGCGCTGCACCACTGATACAGTCGTGCCCCCTAGCTCTCTGTCACGCTACCTTTCACCACACCATGCGCACCTTGCCTTGGTCGTGGAACATGCTTCGACCTACTCTCCGGAGTGTGCAGCATTCGCGGGGATAGGCGACTCCTCCGGGACACTATCTCCGCCAGGGAGCTCTTCAACTCCCCTTCCGCTAGGTAGACGGCTCCTCCGGGATACTACCTCGGCCTACAGAATAGGCGACTCCTCCGGGACACTATCTCCGTCAGGAGCTCTTCAACTCCCCTTCTGCCAGGTAGACGACTCCTCTGGGATGCTACCTCGGCCGGTCAGGTAGACGGCTCCTCCGGGACGCTACCTCGGCCTACGGAATAGGCGGCTCCTCCAGGACACTATCTCCGTCAGGGAGCTCTTCAACTCCCCTTCCGCCAGGTAGACGGCTCCTCCGGGATGCTACCTTGACGCGCTCCGAGTGCTCCGGCACAAGGACTCAACCGCGGGATAGGCGACTCCTCCAGGACACTATCTCCGCCAGGGTGTCTTCGTGACTGGCCTACGTGCTCTGGCACTGGGGGCTCGCGTCGGCACCCTAGGGACTATGACCCCCCGGGTCACTCTGAGACGGGAGCAGGTCTTCGGAGGGCATCGCGCATAGTCCACCTGGCAGCTAGGCGTCGGGTCTTCCCCACCGCTGCCAGGCCTGTGGGCTTCAGTAAGGGCTTGGACCGGAGGCTAGGGCAACGGGCTTACTCTGATCACGCCGTCACGGTGTCTTCAGTCTTCTCAGACAGGTAGAGAGATGCTGTGTGGGGCAAGGCAGTGCGAATTCAGGAACCGACAGTCCAACGGAGAACCGGTATCTGTGGACCCCCCTGGTGACATGTCACTCCCAGGGGGTGACACGTGTCAGCCGATGACACATTGATGACACCGCCACACTTTTCCCTATAAATCGGGGACGTTGGATTTCATTTTTGACGGAAACAAAACAGAACTCTCTCATTTTCATTTTCACTTTCTCTCTCTAAAAACTCATTCTCTCTAGAATTCTAGAGAGAAACACATTCGGACCCCCGACATCGGACTATTAACGCTGCACCCCTGACGCCGACCCTAGCTTGGACTGTCAATCGCCGGTCCTATCCGCCGTCGTCTTGCCTGCGTAGCACTGCCAGCCCTCGCAGCCTGTCTGGGGAGCCTTGCTCTTAGCCCTTGCTCCGTCCTTGCTGTCTCTCACTCTGCACACATTTGGAAGTTGACTCGGACTGCAGCCTTTGTGGCACCTCCACGTCGACAGCGAACCCACATTCCCTAGCATCAAACTCCTGTAGACTTATATGCTTAGTATCAGATAATTTGTGAGATGGGTAGGATGGGTAGATTTAAGTTTATTATCCTAATTAGTATCTGATTCAGGTTTTCTTTTGTACTAATGGCAAGCGGCCGTAATAATAGGCGAGCCAACAGTCGAAATGCAGAGCGTCAGAACGTCACCGGGAATGAGAATCTGCCAGATCTTCTGACTATCCTGGCAAATCAGCAAGCTCAGCTGACTCAGCTACTAGCAAACCAACAAGCTCAGCTAAATCAACAAAATCAGCCGAACCCGAATCCGAATCCGAATCTAATCATGGGTAGGCTCAGACTCGTAGTTTGTTAGAGGAATTTGACAAGAGGAATGTAGAACCTTTTGGAGGTACGGACGATCTGATTGTGGCAGAGAAATGGATTACTCGACTTGAGAAAGTGTTTAGGCCTATGGGTTGCACTGATGAGGAAAAGATAGAACTCACAGTGTATAAGCTAGACGGGGAAGCAGACCAATGGTGGGAAACTATTGAGGATAGCAAAACGGTGGAACAACGCAAAGCAATGACATGGGATCAGTTTAAGGACCTGTTCTTCCACCACTATTTTCCTTGGAGTGTAAAAGAACAAATGTATAGTGATTTTCTTAACCGTAGGCAAGGAGAGAACGAGAGCGTCGCTGAGTATGAGGTCAAGTTTGCGGGACTATCTCGTTATGGTAAGCAGTTGGTGGCTGATGAAAAGGATAGAATGCAGATGTTTACTTGGGGTCTCAAGCCTAGTATTATTAGGCAACACATTGTTCAAGTCCCGATTGAGACCTATGTTCAGTGCGTGGATATTGCAAAGACCATTGAGGCTGAGGCAAAGGACTACAGAGAGAGGAAAGATGCCAAGGCAAGCAAGAGAGACCGCCCAAAACAATCTCAGTCACACATGGCACAAGGTGATGGAAAGCGCAGACAAACTTCTTCCTCGTCTTCTTTTGGGCAGAGGGGCCAAGGTTAGGTTCAGAGTAACTGCTGTAGGGTTTCTAATAAGAACTTTGCTCAGAGGCCCCCATCTACAGGTACCGACCCTATTTGTTAGAGGTACAGCAAGAGACATGGTGGTCAGAGGTGTCCTTGGGATATGGGAGCATGCTTCAGGTGTGGCCAGAAGGGTCACCATATCAAAGATTATCCCATTCCAGCATCAGGACAATCTGGCCCCCAAAGTTTAGTTGCAGTGAGTACAGCTTTGGGCCCCAGACAGAGTACAAGTCAGTCAGCAAGAGGGCGGAAACCTTAGGCTACCGGTAGGGTATTCAACATGACAGCTAAGGATGCATTGGGTTCAAAGGATGTGGTGGCAGGTACAATTCAGATTAACTCAATTGATGCGCATGTATTATTTGACTCAAACCTCAGTCTCTTGATTGTGTTTTGTCTGTGGGTACTCCAGTTGGAGATTCTGTGAAAGTTAAATCTGTTTTGAGGAATTGTAAGATCTGCATATGTGATACCCCGCTAAGATTACAGCGGTGTTTGATTGGCAGAGGCCTAGCACTGTTACTGAAGTGCGAAGCTTTTTAGGATTGGCAGGTTACTATCGTCGATTTGTAGACGGTTTTTTGAGAATAGCTATGCCTTTGACTCAGTTGACTAAGAAGAACAACCGATTTGTTTGGAGTGAGGAGTGTGAGGCTAGTTTTCAAGAACTGAAGGAGAGGTTGGCGTCTGCACCTGCATTGACCTTACCATCTGGATCTGGAGGTTTTGTGATATATAGTGATGCCTCAAAGAGAGGCTTAGGTTGTGTTTTAATGCAGCATGGTATGGTAAATGCTTCTAGACAGCTTAAGCCCTACGAGCAGAACTACCCCACCCATGATCTTGAGTTAGGAGCTGTGATATTTGCTATAAAGATATGGAGGCACTGCCTGTATGGTGAGACCTGTGAGATATACACTGACCATAAAAGTCTTAAGTATATTTTCACCCAGTAAGAGCTGAACATGAGACAGAGGCGTTGGTTGGAGCTTTTGAAAGACTATGACTGCACGATTCACTATCACCCTGGTAAGGCGAATGTCATGGCCGACGCACTTAGTAGGAAGAGCACAGGAAACTTAGCAGCACTTATCACCTGCCAACCTTAATTATTAGAAGATATGAAGAACTTGGATCTGGAGATCAGATGGCAAAATGGTGGAGAGTACTTGGCTGCATTGCAAGTACGACCTACCTTGATTAGCAGGATAAAGGAAGCTCAAGATGGAGATTCTGGTTTAGTTCGCATTATCGAGAACATTAACAATGGAAAACAGTCTGAGTTCAGAATTGACGAGCATGATGTAGTTTGGTTCCATAAGAGACTTTGTGTGCCAGCAGATATGTCCTTAAGGAGGGAGTTATTGTTAGAGGCTCATAACTCTAGTTTTTCTATCCATCCATGAGGAACAAAGATGTATCATGACCTTAAGGAGCATTTTTTGAGGAGCGGCACGAAGTCGGATATAGCAGAGTTTGTCTCCCATTGTTTGGTTTGTCAGAAAGTGAAAACAGAGCATCAGAAGCCTAGCAGACTACTTCAGCCACTTGAGATTTTGCAATGGAAGTGGGAGCATGTAACAACTGATTTTGTGGTTGGCTTACCGAGGACAGTCAAGGGTTTTGACACTATTTGGGTTATTGTTGATAGGTTGACAAAGACTGCACATTTTCTCCTGATCTGAGCTACAACATCATTATCTGAACTAGTTAGGTTATCTATTGATGAGATAGTGAGGTTGCATGGGATACCGTTATCAATAGTGTCAGATCGAGATCTGTATTTAACTTCAAAGTTCTGGAGGAGTTTCTAGAATTCTATGGGCACCGATCTCCATTTCAGCACTACTTACCACCCACAGACAGATGGGCAGTCTTAACGTACCATTCAGACGCTAGAGGACATGTTGAGGGCTTGCGCACTAAACCTTGGTGGTAGTTGGCATAGTCATTTACCTTTAGTTGAGTTTGCCTATAATAACAGCTATCGGGCAAGTATTAAGATGGCACCGTTTGAGGCATTGTATGGACGAAGGTGCAGGACTCTATTATACTGGGATGAGGTAGGAGAGAGACGGTTGTTGGGACCAGAGTTAGTACAGTTGACTACTCAAGTAGTGTATTTAATTCGGGAACGTCTCAAAGTAGCTCAAGACAGACAGCGCAGTTATACATCTCACCGTCGTCGTGAACTTGAATTTGAGGTGGGTGATCGTGTGTTTTTTAGGGTTTTACCTTGGAAGGGGGTGATGTGTTACGGTAAAAAGGGCAAGCTTAGCCCTAGGTTTGTTGGGCCATTCGAGATTTTGGAGAGGATCGGTCCCGTGGCTTACAGAGTTGCATTGCCGCCAGAGCTTTCACACGTTCATAACGTTTTCCATGTTTCGAATATGAGGAAGGACGTTTATGATCCGTTGCACATTATGCCGTATGAGCCTTTATCAGTACAGGAGGACCGTTCTTACGAAGAACAACCAGTTGAGATTCTTGACCGTCGTGATCAGGTGCTAAGGACGAAAGTCAGTCCCTTAGTTAAGGTTTTATGGCAAAACCATGACACTGAAGAGGCTACTTGGGAATCTGAAGAATATATGAGACAGTATTATCCGCACCTTTTTGGCACCTCAGGTACATTTTTTATTCCGAGGATGGAATTTTTATTTAGGGGGGGAGGATGTTAGACCCCTCATATTTAAATGCTTAAAAAAAGAAAAGAAAAGAAAATTAGAGTTTGGAACGTAATAGGTATTTGAAATTCTATTTGTTTTAGGAATATAAATATATATCTCTTAGGTGTCTGATAGTTACGTACATTCATAGGAACACACCAAAATTCAGAGGAGCCTTTTAAAGAATCCCTAGGAAGAGACTTCTTGGGATTTTACAAATTGCTTGAGCTAAGAATTTAAATTGATTTTCGATTTGGGATTGTAGTAGTCGACGAATTTCGTTGTCATTGGAATTTAATTGAAATCTTTGGGTTTGTCAATTTTGAGGGCTTTTGATACAATCGAATTGAGAAGATCAAATTTTGGGTTTAATCACGATCAGAGGTAAGGGTTTACATTCTTTGAAATCAAAATTAGTGTTGGACTGATCATTCGTTTAATGGTTTAATTATTCGATCCGTGTGCCTCAATTTTGTGCTATCACTGTGTGGTGACGGGTTGAAAACTTCTGATTTGTATGATTTGTTTCAATTACTGTGCCTTTATTATGCACGATTGAAAATTCAGACGTTTATTGATCGTTCAATTTTTGTGCCTTACATCTACTCGGGTCGCATACACTTTTGCGGCTGTTAAATTGTACTGGGTTATGTTTCTTGTCCTTTCTTCATTTTTTAAATCTGTCTACAGCCTTCATGATTTGCTGCTCCATTTTGCGTGCACATAAAAAGTCACTGCCTCACTTTTCCACATGGTCTTCTAGACGTGGGTTGTACTTGTACATTTCCTTTTCGTGTCCTGGTGATGTTACATGACTTCATCAATCTTGCCCACTCTCATGAATGTCTGTTCATTAGAAATTTGCACCAAAATGTGAACATCCTTTGGGTTTCGTGTGGTTGCCCATGTGGCATGAAAGAAGCCAAAAAAAATTCATGATTCTAGTTTTCATGTGCAAAGTTTTTTTTATCTTCTGTCTACTTCTTCATTTCCCGTTTTACAACTTTCCAGCGGATTAACTTTTTGTGTCCGTCAATTTATCGTCTTTGATTTAAGCCTAATATTGAATGAATTTTAAGATCTTTGAAAATATTACATATGAATTGCTTGTAAATGTCTGTTGGTATTTACATCATACTACTTTGTGTAACTTACTGAAGTTATCCATTAATTCGTATTGTCTAGACCACTTCTTGGTATTGTAGTAAACTATTAAATTGTATGTTCTTGATTTTGGGAGCCATGTCACGTGTATGTGACTTTTCTATTTCTGACTTACTCACGTGGATTGGAACGTGGGCTAGCTCAGTGAGATGAGCTAGAGATCGCAATCTTATTTTTTGAACCCGGTTTCACGTGTCAGTGATGGCACATGTGACCTTATTCTGAATGGCTCTTTAGTGTCTGTCTCTGTACAATTATTATGTATTTTTGAAATTCTGTCTTGTACGAAAATATATTTTGACACTTTAAAATTCTGTCTCGGATCTGTTCCATTAAACTTTGGTACCTTGGAAATTTCGTTCTTCAGACATTTTTTTTGTATCCCTTTTGGTTGGTCCGTTGAGCGACCTTACTGGGCATTTGTCTCACTTCCTTATTATTTTCTTCTCTCCGATGATCAGTAAAAAGGGGACTAGATTGAAGGGCTAGCTGTGCACGATTTAGAGCTAGTAATTTTATATCAGAGCCAATATCGGTAGTCAGTTTTGCATTTAGTTTGGTTATTTTATAACGTACAATAGGAGGACCTATGTGGATTTGGAATTTATTTTGGAACTCCGTGTCGGAGTAATTTGGATCATGTAAATGCCTTAGGCTGCTATGATATTTATTGATGTATCTTTGGGTTAATTAGTACATGCTTTGAATGACCATTTAGGGAGACTTTTTGAAATTATTTTGAGGTTTTCTGACTCTCTTATTTGATATTAACGCTCCAAAAATTCGGGGCGTAAAGTTGGTATCAGAGCTATAGGTTTAAACTCCTGTAGACTTATATGCTTAGGATCAGATAAGTTGTGAGATGGGTAGGATGGGTAGATGGGTAGATTTAAGTTTATTATCCTAATTAGTATCCGATTCAGGTTTCTTTTGTAGTAAAGGCAAGCGGTCGTAATAATAGGCGAGCCAACAGTCGAAATGCAGAGCGTCAGAACGTCACCGGGAATGAGAATCCGCCAGATCTTCTAACTATCCTGGCAAATTAGCAAGCTCAGCTGACTCAGCTACTACCGAACCAACAAGCTCAACTAAATCAACAAAATCAGCCGAACCCGAATCCAAATCCTAATCATGGGCAGGCTCAGACTCGTAGTTTGTTAGAGCAATTTGACAAAAGGAATGCAGAACCTTTTGGAGGTACAGACAATCCGATTGTGGCAGAGAAATGGATTACTCGACTTGAGAAAGTGTTTAGGCCTATGGGTTGCACTGATGAGAAAAAGATAGAACTCATAGTGTATAAGCTAGATGGGGAAGCAGACCACTGGTGGGAAACTATTGAGGATAGTAAAACGGTGGAACAACGCAAAGCGATGACATGGGATCAGTTTAAGGACCTGTTCTTCGATCACTATTTTCCTAGGAATGTAAAAGAACAAATGTATCTTGATTTTCTTAACCTGAGGCAAGGGGAGAACGAGAGCGTCGCTGAGTATGAGGTCAAGTTTACGCGACTATCTCGTTATGGTAAGCAGTTGGTGGCTGATGAAAAGGATAGAGTGCAGATGTTTACTTGGGGTCTCAAGCCTAGTATTATTAGGCAACGCATTATTCCAGTCCCGATTGAGACCTATGTTCAGTGCATGGATATTGCAAAGACCATTGAGGCTGAGGCAAAGGACTACAGAGAGAGGAAAGATGCCAAGGCAGGCAGGAGAGACCGCCCAGAACTATCTCAGTCACCCATGGCACAAGGTGATGGAAAGCGCAGACAAACTTCTTCCTCGACTTCTTTGGGCCAGAGGGGCCAAGGTCAGAGACAAGGTCAGGTTCAGAGTAACTACAGTAGGGTTTCTAATAAGAACATTCCTCAGAGGCCCCATCTACAGGCACTGACCCTATTTGTCAGAGGTACAACAAGAGAGATGGCGGTCAGAGTTGTCCTTAGGATACGGGAGCATGCTTCAGGTGTGGACAGAAGGGTCACCATATCAGAGATTGTCCCATTCCAGCATCAGGACAATCTGGCCCCCAAAAGTTCAGTTGTAGCGAGTACAGATTCGGGCCCCAGACAGAGTACAAGTCAGTCAGCAGGAAGGCAGAAACCTAAGGCTACCGGTAGGGTATTCAACATGACAGCTAAGGATGCATTGGGTTCAAAGGATGTGGTGGCAGGTACAATTCAGATTAACTCAATTGATGCGCATGTATTATTTGACTCTGGTGCCACACACTCTTTCGTTTCTCTTTCGTTTGCACGTCGCCTTGGGGTTAAACCTCAGTCTCTTGATTGTGATTTGTCTGTGGGTACTCCAGTTGGAGATTCTGTGATAGTTAAATCAGTATTGAGGAATTATAAGATCTGCATATGTGAAAGGGACCTCCCTGGGGATCTAGTTCCTTTAGATATTCGTGATTTTGATGTGATTTTAGGTATGGATTGGTTGGCATCCTATCGTGCATTAGTTGATTGCTTTGAGAAGCGAGTCCATTTTCATTTATCTGATTCGTCTGAGTTTGAGTTTCGGGGTTCAAAACCTAGTGGGTTATCTATTATCTCAGCTATTTCGGCTTGTCGTATGCTTCGTAAGGGCTGTGAGGGTTACATTGCACACATCCTTTATACTAACCATGGAGGTCTAGAGGTATCAGACATACCAATAGTACGCAACTTTTCTGAGGTGTTTCCGGAGGAGTTACCGGGAAAACCCATCGATCGTGAGGTTGAATTCACGATTGATTTGGTGCCTGGTGCGACACCTATTTCCAAGGCTCCGTATCGAATGGCGCCTTTAGAGATGAAGGAGTTAAAGGAACATATTGAAGAACTACTTGATAGGGGGTTTATACGTCCTAGCGTGTCACCTTGGGGTGCCCCTGTCTTGTTCGTCAAGAAGAAGGATGGCACATTAAGGCTTTGCATTGACTACCGTGAGCTGAATAAGATCAATATACGTAACAAATACCCTTTACCACAGATAGATG
Source organism: Escallonia herrerae (assembly GCA_033070095.1). Taxonomy (NCBI): domain Eukaryota; kingdom Viridiplantae; phylum Streptophyta; class Magnoliopsida; order Escalloniales; family Escalloniaceae; genus Escallonia; species Escallonia herrerae. The sequence goes on along the minus strand of JAVXUP010003133.1, from coordinate 14,271 downwards.
ATTTGTTCGACCAACTTCAGGGAGCAAGGTTCTTCTTGACGACAGATCTGCATTCTGGATACCATCAGCTAAAAGTCAGGGCAGAGGATGTGCCAAAGACCGCGTTTAGGACTCGTTACGGTCACTACGAGTTCTTAGTGATGCCTTTTGGGTTGATGAATGCCCCTGCTGCTTTTATGGACCTGATGAATAGCGTGTTTAGGCAGTATTTGGATCAGTTTGTTATTGTTTTCATGGACGATATTTTGGTGTACTCTAAGTCAGAGGAGGAGCACAGTGAGCACCTGAAAATTAATTTACAGACTTTGAAGCATAACCAGTTGTATGCAAAATTTAAGAAATGCGAGTTTTGGCTTGAGCAAGTTACATTTTTGGGACATGTGGTGTCTAAGGATGGAATAGCTGTTGACCCCGCTAAGATTGCGACGGTGTTCGATTGGCAAAGGCCTAGCACTGTTGATGAAGTGCGAAGCTTTTTAGGATTGGTAGGTTACTATCGTTGATTTGTAGAAGGTTTTTTGAGAATAGCTATGCCATTGACTCAGTTGACTAAGAAGAACAACCGATTTGTTTGGAGTGAGGAGTATGAGGCTAGTTTTCAGGAACTGAAGGAGAGGTTGGTGTCTGCACCTGCATTGACCTTACCATCTGGATCTGGAGGTTCTGTGATATATAGTGATGCCTCAAAGAGAGGCTTAGGTTGTGTTTTAATGCAGCATGGTATGGTAAATGCTTCTAGACAGCTTAAGCCCTACGAGCAGAACTACCCCACCCATGATCTTGAGTTAGGAGCTGTGATATTTGCTATAAAGATATGGAGGCACTGCCTGTATGGTGAGACCTGTGAGATATACACTGACCATAAAAGTCTTAAGTATATTTTCACCAAGAAAGAGCTGAACATGAGACAGAGGCGTTGGTTGGAGCTTTTGAAAGACTATGACTGCACGATTCCCTATCACCCTGGTAAGCGCATCTGCCAAAACATTAGCCTTACCTGGATGGTACACAATGGTGCAATCACAGTCCTTCAATAATTCCAACCACTGTCTCTGTCTCGTGTTCAACTCTTTGTGTATGAATATGCACTTCAAACTCTTATGGTCTGTATAGATTTCACACGGTTCACCGTATAAATAATGACCCCAAATCCTTAATCAAAAAATCACAGCTGCTAGTTCTAAGTCATGGGCAAGATAATTCAGCTCGTGTTGTTAAAGTTGTCTGAAGGCATAAGCAATTACCTTACCCCGTTGCATAAGCACAAAACCGAGTCCATTTTGCGATGCATCAACATCACTATACATGACGAAACCTCCAGATTCAGATGGTAGTGTTAAGACTAGTGCTGAAATCAGACGCTCTTCAAATCTTGAAAACTCTTTTCACATTCATCTGTAAACAAAAATTTAGCATACTTTTGTGCCAACTGGGGTCAAAGGAGTAGCAATGCGAGAAAAACCTTTGACAAACCTCCTACAATAACCTGCCAATCCCAAGAAGCTTCTAATATTTGTCACAGAGGTCGGTCTCTCCCAATTCACAACTGCTTCAATCTTTGCAGGGTCCACGGGTATCCCAGCCTTTGTCACTACATGACCCAAGAAGGAAACCTGTTCGAACAAAAACTCACACTTGTTGAGCTTGGCATAAAGGTTATGCTCCCTCAAAATCTGCAGAACTATGGTCAAATGTCTCTCATGCTCCTCCCCACTCTTTGAATAAACTATGACATCGTCTATAAAGACAATGACAAACTGATCCAAGTACTTTTTAAACGCTCTGTTCATAAAGCCCATAAATATGGTCGGGGCATTCATTAGACCAAAAGGCATTATTAAAAATTCGTAACTGCCATACCGTGTCCTAAAAGCAGTCTTTGGTACATCCTCCTTCTTCACCTTAAGCTGATGGTAACCCGATCGAAGATCGATTTTCGAGAAGTGTCGTGCATTTTGAAGTTGATCAAATAGGTCGTCGATTCTAGGTAGTGGATTTTATTTTGGACTGTCAGGCGATTTAGCTCCCTATACTCGATACATAAATGCATGCCCCCGTCTTTTTTTTAACAAACAGTACTAGCACACCCCATGGAGACACAATAGGACGAATCATATCTTTGTCTAAGAGTTCTGGTAATTGTTCCTTAAGTTCAGTAGGAGCCAACCTGTAGGCTGCTTTGGAGATAGGTGCTGCACCGGGAATCAAATCAATGGTGAACTCGATCTCCCTATCTGGCGGAAGACCCGACAAGTCTTTTGGAAACACTTCTCAAAACTCACGAACCATAGAGACATCCTCAAGCCTGACTCGAGTTATGCGAGCATCATGAATGTGAGCCAAATAACCTCTAGAACCCTTCCAAAAAATACGTTTGGCGCGTAGAGAGAGATTAACTTAGGAAGGGTACTGACCCTAGCCCCTTGAATCTTAAACTCGGCCTCATTTGAGATCGAAAATAGAACTTCTTTGCTAAAGCAATCTGTCCTGCATGATTGTAAGACAACCAATCCATGCCCAAAATCACATCAAAATCCTTCACATCCAGCAGAAGTAAGTCCACCGCCAATACTCTCTCATCGAGGATGACGGAGAACGAATTATATACTCTGGAGGCAACCACAGGATTCCCAATGGGGGTATCAGCGTAGAGTTTGGTTTTCAAGCTTCTAGGTTTAACAGTCAAATACTCATAAAAGATGCCGAAACAAATGTGTGTGGCACCGGGATCTTGTAACGTAAATGCCTTCCTATCATAGACTTTAAAGGTAGTTGTTACAACATCATTTGACGCTCCCACCTTGCGAGTCGTCATGGGAAATACTCTGGCACGCCCTCCTGTGTACTCGGTTTATCATCTTCTTTCTTGTTCCATTTCGAATCACAAGGTGGCTTGGTGCAGTTTCTAGCCATGTGTCCCACTGCTCCGCAATTATAACACGCACCCGTCTCCTTATAGCACGACGGGTTCCCATGATATTTTTCACAGGTAGTGTAATTTTAAGTACCGCCTTGTGTCTGCTGCCTTTACCCTGATCCACCAAACGATCTTCTCTTGACATCTGATCCTGGTTTCCTTCCACTTCCAGAGTTCTCTTCATTACGATCCCTCCTCTTCAACCTATCTTCCCAGATGAGCAGTTATTCATCATGAATGAACTTCAGACGTTGTGCCCCATCCACAACCTGTGCACAGGTAGGGTTATCCAGAATGGACATCTGTCGCCTCAGCTCAGAGCGCAGTCCTTCTCGAAACTTGCGAGCACGATGACTCTCGTCGATAAATCTTAAAAGCGGTGCAAATCGCTTCTTATACTCCGTGATCGTCTCATTTGGATGCCGGGCAATTCTCATGACGTCACTTTCCATAGCCTCCTTCCTATTTGGGGGAAAACACATTGTGAAGAATTGTGATGCTTGCCACGTGAGTTCTCCTTTTCTTCTACCGTCATCATCCTTGAGGTCATCTTCCACCATTGGTCAGCCTCGCCTGTCAACTGAAAAATCGCTAACTTCACCTCTTGTTTGTCTCAGCACCCTATCACCTCGAACGAAGCCTAACAAGCGTCCAAGCTTTAAACTAACATATCTCAAACTGGTTCTAAGAGTCTACAGAATCTCAAACCTAAGCCTTGATACCAAACAGTAACGCTCCCGACTTTGGGACCCGTTACCAGTATACTTCAAGTCCTAAATCATATGCATTCTAATAAGTACTCAATTTCACCAAGGTATAAACAGAGCATCTAATCCAGTAGCGACAAAATATCTCCGAAAGGTAGAGGCGCAAAACAACCTTGCTCCTTACAGTCCATCTTATCACAAAAGGATAATCTATCTCCAAATTCTATTACAAAAGTCTAATGCCAAATCAAATTGCCCAAATCCTGGTAAAGTTCTCAAGAATGAATACATTGTTTTTGACATGTTAACAGTATAGAAGCTATAATTTCCCATGCGTGTCATGCTTTAATCAAGTCTACCACCTGTGATAAGGGACAAAGCAACAAAAATGGGGGTGAGCAGAAATAGCCTAGTAAACAAAAATCAAATGGAAAGCAAATACGTGAATTCATATTTCAAAACAAATCCGTAACTTTGACGAACAAACAATTGCAAGTGACGTTTAGTCCACAAAAGCGAATCCAATATATGAAATGATCATTAGTGGCCATGAGCCCAAATCGAACGCAAAACCCGAAGGTACGAAACGCATAACGGTAGCATAATAGCCGTCGCTGTGAGGACTATCTAAAATTCACTTAAAGTTACTTCAAAAGCCACTGAGGTGGCTACAAAAGTTACCAAGGAACTACAAAAGTGACCAGAGTGACTACAAAAATCTTAAAGACTTCCTTTTTCAATAAAAGGTTGTTCATTCTAATGATCATATGCAAATTACGAATTTCGAATTCAAATAGTAATGAAGACAAATACAAAGAAAATTGAACGATTCTCCAGAGTTGTAGAACAACCAGTAAAGTGATACTAATTAACGAATCCTTACCACAGCAAGAAATACGAAATCCCTTACCTTAACAAACCCTTTGGTACGAAATCTTTAAAGTGTCGCCTTAGTATATCAGGAGTCTCCCAAGCCCTCTCTCTTTCTCTCAAGCTTTAAGAAGAGAAGCAAGTGAACTAAAAAGAAGAATCGGAGGGAAAAGAAGCTATTTATAGGAAGACTTCCTATGTTGGCAATTTATACAAACACTTTCCAAACTTAAGAAACTTATTCAAAATGTACCTAAAACCTTCAATATTTACGAAAAGGAAATCTAATATTTTCATTCGAACGAAAACTATTCCTTCGACTAAAAATGGGGTTTCCATTCGACCGAAAGAGGTTTCATTCGACTGAATGCTTCAGTCGCGAAATTGTCTTATTCAAACTCTATTTTCATTCGACCGAATTGGACCTTCATTCAACTGAAAACTTTTCATTCGAAGTAAACACTTTTCATTCGAATGAGTCTTTCAGTGGCTCTATGTTTTTTCCCCTAACTAAGATCGATTCGAATGAATCGGGATTCATTCGACCGAATCATTCAGAGATTGTTTATCTATCATTTTCATTTAATAATTTATCCCTTAATTTTTTTTTCAAACAAATACGATCCCTATTAGCATAAAAGGGGGCTCTTACCCACCTTAAAAGAATTCCGTCCCCAAAATTAAACGTACCTTAATCATCAAAAAGTTGAGCGTGTTTCTTATGCGTATCATCCTCGAGTTCCCAAGTAGCTTCCATCTCTGAATGGTTACGTCATAATACCTTCAGAAAAGCTATCCTCTTAGAGCGCATGACACGTTCATCGCGTTTCAGGATGCGATCCGGTTGCTCCTCATAAGATAGATCCTCGCTAACTTGGATAGGCTCAAACTCAATAACATGCAAAGGGTAAAAAACGCACCTCCTCAAGGTTGAAACATGGAAAACATTACGTTTTTTCATAAATTAGGAGGCAAAGATAAACGATAAGCAAGTGTACCAATTCACTCCAAGATTTTGAATGGTCCAATGTACCTTTCAGATAGCTTCCCTTTCTTCCCAAACCTCAAGACTCCTCTCCAGGGGGATACTCGCAAAAGCACATGATCACCAACGTCGAATCGAGCTCGTGACGCCTCGTATCTGCACAACTATTCTGTTGGCTCTGTGCAGTCTTAAGTTTGCTCCTAATCTCATGAATCTTGTCTGCATTGATTTGAACAAGTTCTGGATCTATCAATTTCCTTTCTCCAACCTCACTCCAATAAATTGGTGACCGACACCTTTTTCCCATAGAGAGCCTCAAATGGTGCCATCGGAATGCTAGCATGACAACTATTACTGTAAGAAAATTCTATCCATGGTAAGTGAGCATCCCAATTACCTTGAAAATCCAAAACACAAGCTCGCAGCATGTCCGCCAATGTCTGAATAGTTCATTCAAATTGCCCGTCTATTTGTGGATGACTGTTAAACCTAAAAGCTAGAAAACCGAACTCTACGCTGATACCCCCATTGGGAATCCCGTGGTTGCCTCCAGAGTATATAATTCGTTCTCCGTCATCCTCGGTGAGAGAGTATTGGCGGTGGACTTACTTCCGCTGGATATGAAGGATTTTGATGTGATTTTGGGCATGGATTGGTTGTCTTACAATCATGCAGGACAGATTACTTTAGCAAAGAAGTTCTATTTTTGATCTCAAATCAGGCCGAGTTTAAGATTCAAGGGGCTAGGGTCAGTACCCTTCCTAAGTTGATTCTCTCTCTACGCGCCAAACGTATTTTTTGGAAGGGTTCTAGAGGTTATTTGGCTCACATTCATGACACTCGCATAACTCGAGTCAGGCTTGAGGATGTCTCTATGGTTCGTGAGTTTTCAGAAGTGTTTCCAAAAGACTTGTCGGGTCTTCCGCCAGATAGGGAGATCGAGTTCACCATTGATTTCATTCCCGGTGCAGCACCTATCTACAAAGCAGCCTACAGGTTGGCTCCTACTGAACTTAAGGAACAATTACAAGAACTCTTAGACAAAGATATGATTCGTCCTATTGTGTCTCCATGGGGTGTGCTAGTATTGTTTGTTACAAAAAAAAGATGGGGGCATGCATTTATGTGTCGATTATAGGGAGCTAAATCGCCTGACAGTCCAAAATAAAATCCACTACCTAGAATCGACGGCCTATTTGATCAACTTCAAAATGCACGGCACTTCTCGAAAATCGATCTTCGATCGGGTTACCATCAGCTTAAGGTGAAGAAGGAGGATGTACCGAAGACTGCTTTTAGGACACGGTATGGCAGTTACGAATTTTTAATAATGCCTTTTGGTCTAATGAATGCCCCGACCGTATTTATGGGCTTTATGAACAGAGCGTTTAAAAAGTACTTGGATCAGTTTGTCATTTATAGACGATGTCATAGTTTATTCAAAGAGTGGGGAGGAGCATGAGAGACATTTGACCATAGTTCTGCAGATTTTTAGGGAGCATAAACTTTATGCCGAGCTCAACAAGTGTGAGTTTTTGTTCGAACAGGTTTCCTTCTTGGGTCATGTAGTGACAAAGGCTGGGATACCCGTGGACCCTGCTAAGATTGAAGCAGTTGTGAATTGGGAGAGACCGACCTCTGTGACAAATATTAGAAGCTTCTTGGGATTGGTAGGTTATTGTAGGAGGTTTGTCGAAGGCTTTTCTCGCATTGCTACTCCTTTGACCAAGTTGGCACAAAAGTATGCTAAATTTTTGTTTACAGATGAATGTGAAAAGAGTTTTCAAGATTTGAAGAGCGTCTTATTTCAGCACTAGTCTTAACACTGCCATCTGAATCTGGAGGTTTCGTCATCTATAGTGATGCTGATGCATCGCTACATGGACTCGATTTTGTGCTTATGCAACGGGGTAAGGTAATTGCTTATGCCTTCAGACAACTTTAACAACACGAGCTGAATTATCTTACCCATGACTTAGAACTAGCAGCTGTGATTTTTTCATTAAGGATTTGGGGTCATTATTTATACGGTGAACCGTGTGAAATCTATACGGGCCATAAGAGTTTGAAGTACATATTCATACACAAAGAGTTGAACATGAGACAGAGACGGTGGTTGGAATTATTGAAGGACTGTGATTGCACCGTTGTGTACCATCCAGGTAAGGCTAATGTTGTGGCAGATGCGCTTAAGTAGGAAGTGTACGGGAAGACTTTGCTATGCTTACCACACAACCTCAATTGTTGGAAGAATTGGAGAAGTTAGGAGTCTAGGTAAGATTTCCTCATTCTGGTGGGTATTTAGCACATTCGAAAGTTCTACCAACATTGATAGAGAGAGTTAAGGTGGCTCAAGCCTCAGATCCTGAATCGGTTAAGATTAGTGACAGAGTTAAAGAAGGTGGTAACACAGATTTTATGTCGGATAATGAGGGTATTCTTCGTATGGATTCTAGCCTGTGCGTTCCTTCGGATTCGGAATAGAAGAAGGAGATTCTCTCGGAGACTCACAATTCACCATTTTTGCAGTTCACCTAGGCGGTACCAAGATGTACCAGAATTTGCGGGATGTTTATTGGTGGAATAACATGAAAAGAAAGGTAGCGAACTTTGTGGCTAGATGTTTGGATTGTCAGCGGATTAAAGCTGAACACCAGAGACCTATGGATGGGGAAGTTGCAATCGCTTGCTATTCCGGAGTGGAAGTTGGAGCATATAACGATGGATATGATGGTTGGACTGCCACCAACTACAAAGCGACACGATGCAATATGGGTGATAGTTGACCGGTTGACCAAAGCGGCTCACTTTTTAGCCATAAGGAACAAGGGTTCGGTTGAGGTACTTGCTAACTTGTACACTCAGGAAATACTTAGATTGCACCGAGTGCCCTTATCTATTGTGCCAGACAGAGACCCTCAATTTACCTCACGCTTTTGGGGTAGTTTGCAAGAAGCCATGGGTACGTGACTAATTCTTAGCACGGCTTTCCATCCACAAATAGACGGGCAATCTGAACGAACTATTCAGACATTGGCGGACATGCTGCGAGCTTGTGTTTTGGATTTTCAAGGCAATTGGGATGCTCACTTACCATGGATAGAATTTGCTTACAGTAATAGTTGTCATGCTAGCATTCCGATGGCACCATTTGAGGCTCTCTATGGGAAAAATGTGTCGGTCACCAATTTATTGGAGTGAGGTTGGAGAAAGGAAATTGATAGATCCAGAACTCGTTCAAATCAATGCAGACAAGATCCATGAGGTTAGGAGCAAACTTAAAACTGCACAGAGCCGACAGAAGAGTTGTGCAGATACGAGGCGTCACGAGCTCGATTTGAAGTTGGCGATCATGTGCTTTTGCGAGTATCCCCCTAGAGGGGAGTCTTGAGGTTTGGGAAGAAAGCGAAGCTATCTGAAAGGTACATGGACCATTCAAAATCTTGGAGTGAATCGGTACACTTGCTTATCCTTTATCTTTGCCTCCTAATTTGTGAAAGAAACGTAACCTTTTCCATGTTTCAACCTTGAGGAAGTGCGTTTTTGACCCTTCGCATGTTATTGAGTTTGAGCCTATCCAAGTTAGCGAGGATCTATCTTATGAGGAGCAACCGGATCGCATCCTGAAACGCGATGAACGTGTCATGCGCTCTAAGAGGATAGCTTTTCTGAAGGTATTATGATGTAACCAGTCAGAGATGGAAGCTACTTGGGAACTCGAGGATGATACGCACAAGAAACGCGCTCAACTTTTTGATGATTAAGGTACGTTTAATTTTGGGGACGGAATTCTTTTAAGGTGGGTAAGAGCCCCCTTTTATGCTAATAGGGATCGTATTTGTTTGAAAATAAATTAGGGGATAAATTATTAAATGAAAATGATAGATAAACAATCTCTGAATGATTCGGTCGAATGAATCCCGATTCATTTGAATCGATCTTAGTTAGGGGAAAAAACTTAGAGCCACTGAAAGACTCATTCGAATGAAAAGTGTTCAGTTGAATGAAGGACCAATTCGGTCGAATGAAAATAGAGTTTGAATAAGACAATTTCGCGACTGAGGGATTCAGTCGAATGAAACCCCTTTCAGTCGAATGGATTGGATTCGGTCGAATGGAAACCCCCTTTTTAGTCGAAGGAATAGTTTTCGTTCGAATGAAAATATTAGATTTCCTTTTCGTAAATATTGAAGGTTTTAGGTACATTTTGAATAAGTTTCTAAAGTTTGGAAAGTGTTTGTATAAATTGCCAACATAGGAAGTCTTCCTATAAATAGCTTCTTTTCCCTCCGATTCTTCTTTTTAGTTCACTTGCTTCTCTTCTTAAAGCTTGAGAGAAAGAGAGAGGGCTTGGGAGACTCCTGATATACTAAGGCGACACTTTAAAGATTTCGTACCAAAGGGTTTGTTAAGGTAAGGGATTTCGTATTTCTTGCTGTGGTAAGGATTCGTTAATTAGTATCACTTTACTGGTTGTTCTACAACTCTGGAGAATCGTTCAATTTTCTTTGTATTTGTCTTCATTACTATTTGAATTCGAAATTCGTAATTTGCAAATGATCATTAGAATGAACAACCTCTTATTGAAAAAGGGAAGTCTTTAAGATTTTTGTAGTCACTCTGGTGACTTTTGTAGTTCCCTGGTAACTTTTGTAGCCACCTCAGTGGCTTTTGAAGTAACTTTAAGTGAATTTTAGATAGTCCTCACAGCGACGGCTATTATGCTACCGTTATGCGTTTCGTACCTTCGGGTTTTGCGTTCGATTTGGGCATATGGCCACTAATGATCATGTCGTATATTTGATTCGCTTTGTCGACTAAACGTCAGTTGCAATTGTTTGTTCGTCAAAGTTACGGATTTGTTTTGAAATATGAATTCACGTATTTGCTTTCCATTTGATTTTTGCTTACTGGGCTATTTCTGCTCACCCCCATTTTTGTTGCTTTGTCCCTTATCACAGGTGGTAGACTTGATTAGAAGCATGACACGCATGGGAAATTATAGCTTCTATACTGTTAGATGTCAAAAACAATGTATTCATTCTTGAGAACTTTACCTGGATTTGGGTAATTTGATTTGGCATTAGACTTTTGTAATAGAATTTGGAGATAGATTATCCTTTCGTGATAAGATGGACTACAAGGTTGTTTTGCGCCTCTACCTTTCGGAGATATTTTGTCGCTACTGGATTAGATGCTCTGTTTATACCTTGGTGAAATTGAGTACTTATTATTAGAATGCATATGATTTAGGACTTGAAGTATACTGGTAACGGCTCCCAAAGTCGGGAGCGTTACTGTTTGGTATCATGGCTTAGGTTTGAGATTCCGCAGACTCTTAGAACCAGTTTGAGATATGTTAGTTTAAAGCTTCCGCGCTTGTTAGGCCTCGTTCGAGGTGATAGGGTGCTCAGACAAACAAGAGGTGAAGTTAGCGATTTTTCAGTTGACAGGCGAGGCTGACCAATGGTGGAAGATGACCTCAAGGATGATGACGGTAGAAGAAAAGGAGAACTCACATGGCAAGCATTTCAATTCTTCACAAAGTGTTTTCCCCCAAATACGAAGGAGGCAATGAAAAGTGACGTCATGAGAATTGCCCGGCATCCAAATGAGACGATCACGGAGTATAAGAAGCGACCGCTTTTAAGAAGATTTATCTCGCATGTTGTTCAAGACGAGAGTCATCGTGCTCGCAAGTTTCGAGAAGGACTGCGCTTGGAGCTAAGGCGACAGATGTCCATTCTGGATAACCCTACCTGTGCGCAGGTTGTGGATGGGGCGCAACGTCTGAAGTTCATTCATGATGAATAACTGCTCATCTGGGAAGATAAGGGGAAGAGGAGGGATCGTAATGAAGAGAACTCTGGAAGTGGAAGGAAACTTGCATCAGATGTCAAGAGAAGATCGTTTGGTGGATCAGGGCAAAGGCAGCAGACTCAAGGCGGTACTAGAAATTACACTACCTGTGAAAAAATATCATGGGAACCCGCCGTGCTATAAGGAGACGGGAGCGTGTTATAATTGCGGAGCAGTGGGACACATGGCTAGAAACTGCACCAAGCCACCTTGTGATTCGAAATGGAATGAGAAAGAAGATGATAAACCAAGTGCACAGGAGGGCGTGCCAGAGTATTTGCCATGACGACTCGCAAGGAGGGAGCGTCAAATGATGTTGTAACAACTACCTTTAAAGTCTGTGATAGGAAGGCATTTACGTTACAAGATCCCGATGCCACACACTCATTTGTTTCGGCATCTTTTTATGAGTATTTGACTGTTAAACCTAGAAGCTAGAAAACCGAACTCTACGCTGATACCCCCATTGGGAATCCCGTGGTTGCCTCCAGAGTATATAATTCGTTCTCCGTCATCCTCGGTGAGAGAGTATTGGCGGTGGACTTACTTCCGCTGGATATGAAGGATTTTGATGTGATTTTGGGCATGGATTGGTTGTCTTACAATCATGCAGGACAGATTGCTTTAGCAAAGAAGTTCTATTTTCGATCTCAAATCAGGCCGAGTTTAAGATTCAAGGGGCTAGGGTCAGTACCCTTCCTAAGTTGATTCTCTCTCTACGCGCCAAACGTATTTTTTGGAAGGGTTCTAGAGGTTATTTGGCTCACATTCATGACACTCGCATAACTCGAGTCAGGCTTGAGGATGTCTCTATGGTTCGTGAGTTTTCAGAAGTGTTTCCAAAAGACTTGTCGGGTCTTCCGCCAGATAGGGAGATCGAGTTCACCATTGATTTCATTCCCGGTGCAGCACCTATCTACAAAGCAGCCTACAGGTTGGCTCCTACTGAACTTAAGGAACAATTACAAGAACTCTTAGACAAAGATATGATTCGTCCTATTGTGTCTCCATGGGGTGTGCTAGTACTGTTTGTTACAAAAAAAAGATGGGGGCATGCATTTATGTGTCGATTATAGGGAGCTAAATCGCCTGACAGTCCAAAATAAAATCCACTACCTAGAATCGACGGCCTATTTGATCAACTTCAAAATGCACGGCACTTCTCGAAAATCGATCTTCGATCGGGTTACCATCAGCTTAAGGTGAAGAAGGAGGATGTACCAAAGACTGCTTTTAGGACACGGTATGGCAGTTACGAATTTTTAATAATGCCTTTTGGTCTAATGAATGCCCCGACCGTATTTATGGGCTTTATGAACAGAGCGTTTAAAAAGTACTTGGATCAGTTTGTCATTTATAGACGATGTCATAGTTTATTCAAAGAGTGGGGAGGAGCATGAGAGACATTTGACCATAGTTCTGCAGATTTTTAGGGAGCATAAACTTTATGCCGAGCTCAACAAGTGTGAGTTTTTGTTCGAACAGGTTTCCTTCTTGGGTCATGTAGTGACAAAGGCTGGGATACCCGTGGACCCTGCTAAGATTGAAGCAGTTGTGAATTGGGAGAGACCGACCTCTGTGACAAATATTAGAAGCTTCTTGGGATTGGTAGGTTATTGTAGGAGGTTTGTCGAAGGTTTTTCTCGCATTGCTACTCCTTTGACCAAGTTGGCACAAAAGTATGCTAAATTTTTGTTTACAGATGAATGTGAAAAGAGTTTTCAAGATTTGAAGAGCGTCTTATTTCAGCACTAGTCTTAACACTGCCATCTGAATCTGGAGGTTTCGTCATCTATAGTGATGCTGATGCATCGCTACATGGACTCGATTTTGTGCTTATGCAACGGGGTAAGGTAATTGCTTATGCCTTCAGACAACTTTAACAACACGAGCTGAATTATCTTACCCATGACTTAGAACTAGCAGCTGTGATTTTTCATTAAGGATTTGGGGTCATTATTTATACGGTGAACCGTGTGAAATCTATACGGGCCATAAGAGTTTGAAGTACATATTCATACACAAAGAGTTGAACATGAGACAGAGACGGTGGTTGGAATTATTGAAGGACTGTGATTGCACCGTTGTGTACCATCCAGGTAAGGCTAATGTTGTGGCAGATGCGCTTAAGTAGGAAGTGTACGGGAAGACTTTGCTATGCTTACCACACAACCTCAATTGTTGGAAGAATTGGAGAAGTTAGGAGTCTAGGTAAGATTTCCTCATTCTGGTGGGTATTTAGCACATTCGAAAGTTCTACCAACATTGATAGAGAGAGTTAAGGTGGCTCAAGCCTCAGATCCTGAATCGGTTAAGATTAGTGACAGAGTTAAAGAAGGTGGTAACACAGATTTTATGTCGGATAACGAGGGTATTCTTCGTATGGATTCTAGCCTGTGCGTTCCTTCGGATTCGGAATAGAAGAAGGAGATTCTCTCGGAGACTCACAATTCACCATTTTTGCAGTTCACCTAGGCGGTACCAAGATGTACCAGAATTTGCGGGATGTTTATTGGTGGAATAACATGAAAAGAAAGGTAGCGAACTTTGTGGCTAGATGTTTGGATTGTCAGCGGATTAAAGCTGAACACCAGAGACCTATGGATGGGGAAGTTGCAATCGCTTGCTATTCCGGAGTGGAAGTTGGAGCATATAACGATGGATATGATGGTTGGACTGCCACCAACTACAAAGCGACACGATGCAATATGGGTGATAGTTGACCGGTTGACCAAAGCGGCTCACTTTTTAGCCATAAGGAACAAGGGTTCGGTTGAGGTACTTGCTAACTTGTACACTCAGGAAATACTTAGATTGCACCGAGTGCCCTTATCTATTGTGTCAGACAGAGACCCTCAATTTACCTCACGCTTTTGGGGTAGTTTGCAAGAAGCCATGGGTACGTGACTAATTCTTAGCACGGCTTTCCATCC
>JAVXUP010003132.1:0-84178 GCA_033070095.1 Escallonia herrerae | reverse complement strand
AATTTATTTTTATTTTCTTTCTCTTAAGTTTTAAGAATAAAATTTCTCACAAAATATAGTTTTTTTTTCATATATATATATATATATGGGAGCTGATCCATTGCTCGTGCTAGCAAATGGAGTTAAGTTGCAAGTGCGATCTGACCGTCTATCCTGAAAGATGGACAGCCCAGATCGCGCCTTTTTCAAAAACTGTTCGTCGTCGGCGACATAGTGTAGCGGACGAACTTTTTCACCTTTTTGCCCCTCCACCCGTCCGCTACATAATGTAGCGGACATTTTTTGACAAAAATACCCTCATGTTCCATCCGCTACATTATGTAGTGGACGAGTAGGCAAGCACTATTTTTTTTCTGTCCTTTCTCTCATTAAAATTCTGACATGGTTCTCTCTCTCATTTCTCTCGTCAATTTCTGACACACTCTCTTTCCTCTCTCTCTCTCTCATCAATTTATGACACTTTCTCTCTCTTTTCTCTCACCATGATTTCTTTTATGGGTTCTGGATGTAGCACAAATTTTCATAGCATGGATCTTGTTCAGCCGCGAAGAAGAGACGTCGAAGAGCAGCGCCGAAGCATTTAGGCTCGAAGAAAACGCATTCAAATAACAGTGCTACTGCCTCACGGCAGTGTCCCTTTGTTCATTTCTCCCTCACACACACACACATGCACTCTCACGCAAGGCAGCAACCTGATGCTACTCCCCTCTCCTTCTTTTTTCACACACAGGTGCACTAATCCCCTCGCCCTCACGTTCTCACGGCAGCCATGGCTGCTTCCCCACGAACCCATCACTGTATCTCATTAGAGCCCGTTTAACCCTCTCTTTCTTTGTTTCTGCAAACTTTTATCATTTAGGTAACCATACAAACAAAAAACATTATCTGAAGAAAAAATGTTTCCAAAAGGCCAAATTCACAAAGACAAAGTAGAACATGAGAGAAAGGACAGAACAAATGTTTCCCAGAACTTTTATCCCATCTGTGCACTACCGAGACAAAGCAGAACATGAGAGAAAGGACAGAACAAATGTTTCCCAGAACTTGTATCCCATCTGTGCACTACCGTGACAAAGCAGAACACGGCAAACATAAAAATTATAATTCATGACTCACCACAACAGAACAAATTTTGGGGAAGAGGCCCGCGCAGGTAACAGCTCTAATGAGAAAGGACAGTGAGAGAAACGAGAGAGAGAGATGTCAGAAGGACAATGAGAGAAAAGACAGAGAAAGAGAAAAAAAAATAGTGTCTGTCAACTCGTTCGCTACATAATGTAGCGGATGGAACATGATGGTATTTTTGTCAAAAAAACGTCCGCTACATTATGTAGCGGACGAACTTAAAAAAAAGATTTGCACCGTCCGCGATACAGTGTAGCGGACGGGTTGAGGGACAAAAAGGTAAAAAAGTCCGTCCGCGACATAGTGTCGCGGACGATTGACAGTTTTCAAAAAAGACGCGATCTGGGCCGTCCATCTTTCAGGATGGACGGTCAGATCGCGCTTGCAACTTAACTCCATTTGCTAGCGCGAGCAATGGATCAGCTATATATATAATATAATATAATAATTTTTATAAGCAAGATAGATATTTTTCCGTATATATAAAAAAAATAGGTAACTTCGCCTGTTTGTTTACAAAAGCCGGTACCAATCCCGAATAAAAGGAGGAGGGCCTATAAATACATTTATCTTCAATGTATATGATTTATAATGAAATAAAATGATAAATATTAGGTTCGTTAAATTGTGAATATTGGACATACCTAGAGTACAGTTTGCTTAAACAATAATAACAAATTATCATAATTAAAATCATTACCTTGAATAACAAAAAAATACCAAAAAAAATATAAAAAAAATTGGGCCCGGGCCCGACCCTAAATGTTGGGCCTAGGGCCTGGGTTTGGACTGGGCCCAGATATCCCCAGAATCTGGCCCGGCCCGGCCCGTTTGGCAGCCCCTTGGCCAGGCCCTGGCCCATTTTGCTGGAGGCCCGACGGGCTTGGGCTGGGCCGGCCCAAGCTCGGCCCATTTGACACCCCACACACACACACAAATGCACATAGTATGCACACACGCCTCTCTAGCAGAGCTACTGCCTCCTTCCATTTTCTTCAAAGCCACACAAAACAGATATAAACCCACCTCACAGCACACTCACGCACAGACGCTATCTCACACATCCCTCACATGCTTACACCACAACCATTGTAACCCACATACAAGCATGGCCATGGCAGCCATCTTTCCCACTCCATTGGCCTCACGCACACCCCACTTGCAAACCTACAAAAGCCCCCTTTCTCTTTATTTTCATTTCACTCACACAACATTCTTCACACAAAATACCCAGCCCACTTCACGGCAGTGGGTCATTCATCTTTCTTTGTTCTTCTCAAACACATATTCACACATCAACTAAATAGCTCAACTCCACATTACACATATTTCCATACCCACCTGAGCACCCAACGAGACTACACTCCAAACCACACTGCATATACACACACACTAGAGCACACAACTCACACACATGCTCATAAACACAACTCACACCCACTGCACATCAAAAGCAGCACTCACACAGGTTTACAAGCCCCACATCCCTTCTAGAATACACCACGTATGTATACATCGCCTCCCACTCCACTTTCTTCTCCCTCTTCTTTATTTCTCCAACACCCACATATTCACTCAACTTGTCATGCAACATTTGTATATACATACCTCACCACACTGCACCCACCATTTCCATTTCCATTTCCTTTTCGCCTTCAACCCTCTCACGTTCACAACACAGTTATAACACAATAAGTGTCACACCAATCACGCCAAAATAAAAAACCCAGACGCAAAATTCTCCTAATCTGCTAGTATCATTCAATATTTTCACAAAATTTCTTACTTTTTTCCACTAACATGCAACCTAACTTGGTCCAATAAATTCGTTAATGATAGACATTCTTTTTTACTAAACACAATAAACCCAAGGGCAAACTTTTCTCATATCTTCAACATGCAACAATAATCTAAAATAAAGGAAGTGAAACTAAACCCAACAGAGCAAAAGAAAACCTTGCTTATCACTGGAAGTAGCTCCATGCAACTCACGGGAGACAAGTGGGTCTCTCACAGGACACTCATCAACTTGTTCTTCATTTTCCTCCTTTTTTTTTTTCTCTTCCTCTTCTTAACACAATCCTCCTTTTCCCCACATCCCAGCCTTTCCATTTCCACTGCTTTGCTCTTCCTTTTGCTCAGTTCTTTACACACAAAAAGAAAAACACCCACGGCTGCACACCCTACGCAACACAGCAGCCCCCACTACACACGATTGCACATGCAACACAGCACACCCCAAATGTGTTGTACTATGACTGTGACTATCAATGGCAGACAGAAAAGAAGGTTCGCGGCTAGTCTTGCATGAAGATACATTTGAGAGGCCAACAGGGGTCGTATGCCATGGTGGCCTCCTCGTATCTACGACGGCGAACGATGACCAGAGTTCTCCCACAACAATAGCTGGGGTAACAGTCGCCTTGTGGTCGCTCCAGTGCCACCCTCACAAGCCGGTCGATCTCGTCGGCCATCCCTTGCAAAGATTACTGCCGGTGGTAGTCTAAAAAGAACAACACCGGACACATACACACCTCGTCACACATATACATTCCAACGCACAACACACACACAAACACCATCTCTCTGTCACCAACCCCAGTTGCCGTCGATGCTCGCCGATCGTCTCTGGTGGTGCCGATTGGCGGCTGAAAGATGCCCTTTGATGATGATTTCGGCTTTCATTACCTCCCATGCCGGCGATCGTCATTTCATTGACTGGTCATGGCCGGTCGATGCCCATCGACGGGGGAGGACGCCGGCACTGCCTTGTTCCCCGATGTGCTTTCTCTCTCTCTGCTCTATCTATCTCTCTCTGCTCTTTTCTATCCCAATCTATCTGTAACTCTCTCTCTCTCTATTTTCTTTCTCCTTTTTCTTCTCTGTTTGTAACCGAGCTTCTCTGTTTGTAACCGAAATTTGGGAACCAAAACCCCCAATTTTCTCCCTTCTTCTCTTTCTTTCTGGTTCTGTTTATCCTGTCTCTGACTCCATCGTTAGTTTAGTTTTTCCAAAAATAAAGAATTGACTAATTAAAGAATATTTTCCTCAATAAAAATGTAAAATTTTCAAGTAACCCACTTTATTTATTTATTTATTTATTTAACATTTTTCACCCTAATCGTCGCTAAGAACTCCAAGAAATAAATTGTGACATCGTATGTTTTACGTCGCTAAATAATAAACATATTACTATAATTCACATGTAACCAACTTCATCATCATACTTATAATCATAAAAAAAAAATGTTGCTAAAGGTCTTTAATGATACTGCTCATAATAATCGTTGTTAAATATCTTAATGAAATCACTTGCAAAACTATTATTAAAGTAGAAAGTTAATTCATGGGAGCAAACCTAGACCTAGGTTTTGGGGTGTTACAATACCCCTAATGCCTAACATACCACTACACCCGCAAAAATAACTTCATTCACTCTTTTAAACGGCTACGTGGTTTTTCCAGACAAAATAGACCTTTCTGAGAATTTTTCATTCAGAACCCTAATCCGCTCCTTAAATTGAGCGCTATGGATCCTACTTCAAAAGTAAATAAAATGGTGCCATAATGCTACAGTATTTTAGACGCTCAAGCGTCTCAGTAATATCAGATCACTATAAAATTTTTAGCTAAAAATAATTTTGTTTACTATGCCAATTAATTCAAAAACCTATTTTCAAAATAAAATTGCTTGAGGCCCTTCACATGCCTAGAAAAATCTTAGAACATTCTACTTTGAAGGTTTCACAAAAATAATGGGATTTTACTTTCGTATTTTACCTAAATATGCTCAGAAATAGCATAAAAAGTTTTGGCAATGCATTGATAAGTAATTCTATAAACAACAATCTTCAACAAATCCTAGTTTTGTATATTGACCATTTTGAGGTATAAACATGATGAATATTAGCAAACTCAAAACTAAAAAGTTATAGTATACTTTTTAAGGTTTTCAGAAATATAAGGGTCACAAAAAGCAAAAATGAGTAATGACTTCTCTACAGTAAATCGAAGTGGCTGACCAAAACAGCACATCTCTGTACAGACCAGTTTTGTTCAAAGGTTATTTTGGAGTCAAAACAACACGAATCTCAAAAAACTCAAAACTACAAAGTTGGAGAACACTTCTTGAGGGTTTTAGAAATATAAATTTCACAAAAATCCCATCAGTAATTAATTTTCTATGAGAAATCGAAATAGCTTCCCGAAATAGAAAATTCTAGACTTCTACAGTTAATTGAATTTAAAGTCATTTTTCGATATCAAAACATAAGATTATGAAAAGACATAAAATTAAAATTTTAAAGGGGACAAAATAAGGTTTTTAGAAAGTATAAAAGTACATCAATCAAATTAATAATGAAAGAGATATCAATAAAAATCTAATCCACTCTTATGCTGATCTACGACAGTCTCCTTCTCAAACACACCCACATCTCACCCCTTGAAACACACACAATACACACACAAACCCTAACACTTACGCATTAAGATCCTTCTAAAACACACCCAAGATTACAATTTAAAATACCCAAACAAACAGCTAAAATTAGAGAAAAGAGACTAGGGATTTACCTTGAAAATTCTTGCCTAGGTGCTTCCTTCTCTCTCCCTTTCTCTCTCTAGTTTCATGTAAAAGAGGCTGACCAATGTTTTTTTTTTATGACGGCTGGAAATTAAGGTAGTCTTTATATACTAACCCTAGACATGAGAATTTGCTTAAAAACCCCTTGAATTTTAAATATTTTTCTTTTCCAAGTTTACCCATAAATTTTAATATTATTAGAAGACCCAAACTAATAATCGGATTAATAATCGAAATTATGCATTCTCATAAACTAAAAAGAAAACATGAAGTTGGCGTATTACATTCTCCTCACCTTAAAATAATTATGTCCTCGAAATTGAATGTTCTCAAATCATCACTAACATAACTCCTTGCCTTCCAACACGAGTCATTACTTGCTCCCACTATGAACGAAATTTCAATCTTGAAGTGTTTATGACTTATCTAGCACGCGAGACATAGTGAATTAAATTACTCTACTCAAATTCAACGCATATGAATCAACCAAAATTAATCTCCAATCCATCACGCTTCCGCTTGCTACTTTAACAACACACCAAACTATGTCCTTGCACAATCCTATCAATAGTAACGTGTTTAACTTTAAGCCTAAGCAATTTCCAGTCACATATGACATGTTCTACGAGACCCGAACTTTAGTTTTAACTTCCATTGTCATCACCACCGCAACACTATACTATCATATAGCTGATTGAAGTCTACATCTATACAAAGCCACAAATAGTGTCATCTCAATATTCTCTAAATGACATTTCGCTGACAGTTCAAGCTAACTAGTAACTAAAATTGATAAGTCGCTTTCTGCCCATTGCATCGCTAATGCAATTAGCCTTTAAAATGTGATAATAATTAATCAAATTGCTAACATCCAATTCTATGATTCTATACTCAAAATCATCTTGGTACTTTAAAAACACAATTCCTCAAGACAACACCAAACTCTATCTTGCTATCCGTATTCCATCAACTACCAAGACCACAAGCTCAATATCTAAGGCCCAATTTAAAATGTGACAACACAATTTCTATCAAGTTTACTCAACAAAACCATGAGATCATCTAACTATAAATATTATTCCTATCTAGTTTTATATGTCTGACACCAAAATTAATACCATCGGGTAGTATTCGAAGCATACTACACTGACTTAGCCAACATGGATAACTAATTTCTATAAGTACTTACATAGAGATGTCAAAAGGGCCGGGCGGCCCGCAGGCTGGCCCGACCAGGCCCGTTTTTGGCCCTGCCCTCCAGTGAACAATAGCGGCCCAATAAAGGGCTTTGGACCAGGCAAGGTATCACCCAAAACAGCCCGGGCCAGTCCCGGCCCAAAAAGGCCCATTTTTTGGCCCGGCCAGAAAAAGCCCAAATTCAGCCCGATTTTGGCCCGATTTTAGGCGGTTTTCTAGCCCGGATTTTGGCCCTAAAGTGAGCTGGCCCATTTTATTTCAAAATTTGTTTTTCTCCCATTTTCCACCCAACGGCCATATTATTTATTGTTTTCTTTAATATCTATGTTTTCTCTAATATCTATGTTTTCTTTGATATGATTTTAGATATTAATGACTCAGGTCTATGCAAAACTTTTTGTCCGCCTAAGAATTCTTTATTGTTTTATCTATCAAGTCTTAGCTTTTTTTTATTAATCTTCAATTTTTTTCTACTTGCCTGAAAATCAGGAATTTATTGAAAAAGTCTAATAAAATACTATGGTTTTAGAAACATAGTTGTTGGTACATTGCAATGGGTTTAAAGTAGGTACTAATAAGTAAAACAAGAGATAACACAACGAATGAAGTGCAACAAACTTGGGAGAATCTAGCAATATCTCCATTTGTCGCTAAAGAAGTAGCATTTTTTTTGCTAATACTTTAGTGACAAAATTTCAGGTGCGTATAACCGTGAATCCTAGTAAGAAATAACATATAAACACATTTCAAATTCAAAGTTCAGTACACTTTGATGGTGCACAAAGCAAGATGTATATTATAGTAAATTCTAGTTAGATAAGCGATATCCTGACATTTCTAGTTCCAAATTTATAGGGAAGCAAGCAAGTACCCTCTTGTCAATTTCAATCCAAACTTTAACTTATGCAGGTCCATTCCATTCCATGCTTCAACCATCTACTAGCCACATGTTTAGTATGTATGTATTCTAAATGATTTTTACTACATGTACACATATTACGACATCTACTTGTTTGCATACACACAATTTGCTTACATATAATAAAAAATTACCGCAATTCAAATCTTTAATTTGAATAACAAGAAGTTGGGAAAGAGAGCAAAAAAAAAACCGGGCCCGACCCAAGCCCGGCCCTAAATATTGGGCCTAGGGCCTATATATCCCAGAAATTTGTCCCGACTCGGCTTGGCCCGTTGACATCTCTATACTTACACATCACACCTAAGACCACCATGCTCTTGCTGCGCACTCTGTTGCCTCAAAGTAAACCGGTTCCAGCCTATTACCAAATCTATCATAGTGAGTATTACCTAAAAAGGACTCAAAATCTAAATACACGCACATACTGTGCATCCACTAAAGTTTAAGTCTCTAAACTACCATATCACTTATCTCAATCACAACCTTTACAGCCTATAGCTACTAGTTGTTAGAGCTACTAATCATAGGATCATACTCTTATCCTTTAACCATCTTCTTTCTTGAAGTAATCTATCTCGACATGATTGGAAGATAATCATTCCATAACCAAAATTACAACGAAGTGTTTCATATCCAAAAATTTAAGTCAACTATCAAATTTCTATCATCGATATTAATTGATTGGACTAGAAGTATAAACCATAGGGCCACCATAGGATTTTCCGTAGGGGTATCTACTTCAAGTTTCTAGATCTCACACTTAGATGCTCACAAAAGGATATTGAACAAGTAAAGTGGCACAAGGATCTAGTAATGCGAAATACCTTCTTTCAAATTCACCAAAAAAGAAATGCTTGTCACCATGTTGCCTGTATATTGAAATCATAACCTTTTCTGTTTATAACTACTATTTGATAGAGGGAGTCATAGACGCCAAAAGATCATAACTATAACCCTCAATCACCCTCTTCGATTAACACTTAAAATCTTTAAATTCTAAAGGCAAGTAATACTTTCGACAATTACGTATTTGGCCGAATCCATAATCTTATGCTAAAACATCAGATAATTAATTAGTCAAAACCTAATCCACCTTTTCAAAGTCGAATCTCAATCACATATGATCTTCGGCTTAGTAGTCTATAGAATCTCAAAAAAAATATTCACAAATGTAACCTTCCACCAAAAGTACTATTGATTAACAAAACCTAAAAAAAGAGTATCAACCTTAGACTTTGCTCCCAAAACCTCAAGACACAATGATACTTCCAAAAACATGAATCTCTAAGCACATACACTTTGCTTCACTAGCATCAAATATATCACTCAGAAATATTTAAGCCTATGCTTAGTTTTTCAACTAGGTTTGAGTTTATAGAATCGTAATACCTAAGCTCTGATACCATTTCTATTACAACCCGAACCCACGGATAAGCCCGTGAGCTAGATCCGTAACTGGCCGTAGTGTAACACCCCCAGAAATCCAGAGCTCCGCCGCCCTGAACTCCCGAGTCGTTAACCTATCGGATCACATCAAACCTGTCATATCTATTCACTAACACACACTTTTGAAACAGTTAATCCGATATCAACTCAAACTCTTCACATTCAGTATTACAAAACTACTCAAACTATTAAAATCTAGGTTCTTTACAAACTCAAGTTCTTATAGAACGAGTTGACAAAACTAACCCACGCAGGGGTCTCCCTACACAGTAGTGATGGGCTCATCGGGATCTCACACAGACTCTAACCCATTCCCGAACATGCTACATTTGATCATCACCTGCAGAAGGGAGCCAAACGAAGGGTGAGCTTTTGAGAGCCCAGTAAGGTCGTACAAGGACTACAAAAGAGATTATAACACGACTCCAAAAATCCAACCGACGATGATTTTCAAAACACTTCGAACGATCAAAACTCAATGATTACCCAAAATGATCAAAATTCATCAGAAATAGATGCCAAAATAAATATTAACAATCAGAACAAAATCCAAAACGATCAATAAAAGATCCTTTTCAAGTCAGCATTTCCAAGTACCACGAAAATTTCCCTTGCTCAAGGGATTTCAATCTGAGCAGAAATTCATTTCGAAAATACAGCAAGATTTCCTGAGGGATTTTAACCCAAGCAGAAATCAAATAAGATAATACGATAAAGGCTTGTCAAGGGATTTCAACCCAAGTACAAATCCTTCTAGCTAAGTACAATGAATGTTTGTCAAGGGCTTTCAACCCAAGTACAAATCATTCTAGCTAAAAAAATCAAAAATCAATGTTGATCCTGGGCGATTGCAATGCCATTATGGCAAGCTCATATAGTGTACACATGCATGATGTACTAAAATAATTACTAGTCCACTTGGGTACTAGCCTGCGTTTCATGCAGGATTCAACCAGCCTTATACCGCCTCCCCACTAAACAGGTACCCAGGTCAACACAGAAATTAACAATATCAATGAGCGTTAACATAAGCTCATATCCCCGAAATCAATTCGGGTTCTCATAACAATAATCATACTGACATAAGTCAGCATTCGGGATTTTCAGAAGAAAATTTTCAGAAGAAATCAGAATTTCAGAAGAAAAATCACAGATAAACAACAAAAACGACCGTGAATAATTATCAAATATAATCATATCAAGAAAGAATATAATAATCACTGATAAACAACAAAAATGACTGCGAATAATTATCGAATATAATCATAACAATTCGAAAGAATGGATACAGACAATTATCAAATTTGCTCAGCCCGCAATAACATGCGAGCATCACAAGATTTCCAAATAACCGATTCAGGTTCAACATTAGGGTTTTCTGGGCAAGAACATGCTGATATCAATACATAACTCAGAGTTCGGCATTAGCCGTAAATATATCAAAGGAGTACTTACGAGTACAAGTAATCAAATAAGGGTTCGGACAAAAGTCCTTACCCAAGGTTCAGATAGAATCCCTTACCTGGATCCGCAGCTAAATTATCCTAACCGGAAGTCTTTAGCTTTAACCTAAACGGAATAATCGAACCATTAGAATACAGCCTACAGAACAAAAGTATAACTTAATACGAACTCACACATGCTCCCAAAATGAACCCCCCTCACCGAGTATGTAAAATTACGAAAACAACCCTGGGTGTAAAATTACCAAAATGCCCCTCTCGGACTTAAATCACCAAAACGGTCTTCCCGTAAGTAGAATCACTGAAATAAACTTTTCATATGTAAATTTATGCAAAAATACATTTCTTAGGTCAAATTACCAAAATACCCCTTCGGGGTGGCAAATTACCAAAATACCCCCTCGTTACACTTTAATTCTCAAAATGACTTTTCCATAAGCAAAGTCACTAAAATAATCTTACTGTATGTAAATTTACTTCAAAATACCTCTTATAGGTAAAATTACCAAAATACCCCTTCGGGTGGTAAATTACCAAAACACCCCTGGGGGTTTCCAGCACCGGAAAAAACTCAAAAATATCTTAAATCGCTATTTTAAACATCTTGATGTTATTTCTGGCCTAAAAAGTATTTTATAAATTTTTCGCCCGAAAATTTCGAACTGGTGTCTAGACCGAGCGCTAAAAGGCCAGTTTCGCGAAAAATACCTATCGGCTTCGGAATGGCCCAATATTTTAGATAATGAATCATATCTGTAAAATAGGGCTTCCATAAAATTTTCAGGTTAAAATAACTTGGTTTGCTATGCTAAATAATTGATAATCGTAGTTACCTGATACCGTCATTTAGCGCCCTTCGTGGACTCTAAAAATTCTCAAACTTTTCCAGAACCTAGAACTCGTAAAATTATTAGGGGTTACTGTTTTAAATTTGGTCTAATTTTGGCTCTATATATTTATGAAAATTCATGGAGAAATTTGTCTAAATTAATTTTATATATTTAATAACAAAAACAGTTACTGTTCAAATTAAGACACACACTAAAACACATTTTCCACGCACAGCTCATCTTCTTCCTCACGGCTGACACACGCACAACTTACCGATACACTCCTTTCATCCACGGCTACCCTTCCAAGTGCTCCCAAAACTTCTACCCGAATGAATTTACACCTAAATACTCACATTAACATTCAATTAACCACACCCTCACACACCCCATCACTCACCCGAAACACATATGAACACACACGCTGAAGCACACCCAGAACCCACACACCGCACATACACTTAAGCAT
Source organism: Escallonia herrerae (assembly GCA_033070095.1). Classification (NCBI taxonomy): domain Eukaryota; kingdom Viridiplantae; phylum Streptophyta; class Magnoliopsida; order Escalloniales; family Escalloniaceae; genus Escallonia; species Escallonia herrerae. The sequence continues at coordinate 72,141 of JAVXUP010003132.1, read as the reverse complement.
ACACCCACACTGTAAACACAATTATACCCACATGTAAGGCACATAACTACAGATTCATCCTCCACAAATTCACGCACTCCCACTGTCACAACGCATTGAACACGCCCTGCATACACTGCATACCATCACACCCCATGCACCTTCTGCCTTACCCATTCAACAGCCCAATTACACCATAGTTTTCCCCCATTAATCCACTGTCTTGAAGCTCCCCAACCCAGAAACGCACACCTACACATAATAGCACACAACACTCACAATTACATCTGTGTACACCCTCCTATACACACAAAATCACGCTTCTCGCATGAACATATACATATACACGGACATGCGAAAATCAGGTTAAAAATATTACCACTTCGGACTTCTTCTTTTCTCTGATTGATCCCTTTTTTTTTGTTCTTCACAGCCGAGCTTCTTCTTCTTCTATTTTTTTTCCTCTGTTTGCTTCCCAGTTTCTTTTCTTGTTTCTCCGTCAGCTTCTTTCTCTCTTCTTTTTTTTTTTCCCTTGTTCTTCCTTTCATCTGAAGCGTAATCCTCCCATTATAAAAATTAGATAGTTAGCTTAGTCACCTAAGCTAGTAGGAGCTGGCATGCACAAAGAAAATGGCTTCTAATTTACTTTTATTAAATTACACAAATAGCCCCAAAGTTTCTAAAATTACAAAAAATGCCCCCAAATTTTCAAAAATTACATTTTTGCCCCAAATATCTTTTAAGCTTCCACAAGCTTCTAATACCCGAGTATTGCTCAAAATTAGCGCCCATTTATTTTTCGGAACCCAGATGATATTTTTAACCGCCTCCCGAAGTTCAAAATATTACATTTTCCCCCCCTTATAAAAATTTCATCCTCGAAATTTGTTCGCGGATATCCCATGACGCCTAGGCACTACACTTCTACTACGTTACTCTGATAACTCTATATCGTAGTTGAGCTATCTCTAACTTTCATACCCAAATTCCTATCCCACGAATAGTCGAACGCAATTATTTATATTTAAATCGTAATGCTGAACCGAAACCCTATCCGACCAACACTTCACTCTAATTTTTCTAGAGCCTGCTAAGCAGAGCTTACACAACTCCGAATTCCGTGCATATCTACAGATTAAGTCAAGCTCTAATACGATAGACTTCTCTTATCTTATACTGGTATTACACTAGAAATCCGACCAGTTGCCCAATTTATTTATGAATGTGAGCTCAACTCTAAGATCAAGGCATACTGAAATACTAAACTATGGTCACAAATGACCTGCGGTTTACCATGGATAACATGGGTTGGGTAACCAACTCATATGGGTACTTACACCTCACAACAGACATCAGTATTGTAGTCATTAGGCTTTCACTGCACATTCTAGTACCTCAAACAATGACTCCAAATTATTGCCAAGTTCATCATCGAGAGGTGCGTTATCTTAACATAGCTATTACTGCATACTTACAGTTCTGCATGCATTTCACAGAACGACAGAAAATTACCACCACGTATTCAGTCAAAGTCTCAAGTCTTATACCGAATTATCAAATAACTTATCCAAACCTTATCCACGTTCTCAGAATCTACTCTTGCTCACAGATTATCTGGGGCTTAGGAACCTACTTAATCTCATATCCAGGTAGGGGAACTATGCAATTAATGAAAACAAATAATCGCAATCAGGCAATCAAAATACAAAATCTTCAACAAAAATCATGCATATCGGCTATCGAAGTTCACAACAAAATTATGTGACATCCCAAAAATGACAGACACAAAAACGATGATATAAGTCTGGCAAAGCAAAGTCAACCTAACGACTAAGAGCAATCAAAATCAAAAGGAGTTATTGGTCCTTAATAAGATTCGTAGCTTTCCCATGGCTAGTGGGTCGGATACTACCCCATCAAGTCCAATTGATTCGAAAAGACAGATAAATATTATGAAAAGGAATAAGACGTCTCGTCATGAATGACATCTTCACTGACGTCTCAGCGTAAGCTGACATTCAATTAAGCAGTCCTTGAGTTCAATATGCAAGGAATCAGATGACAGAGTAAAATTTCTAATCCCTCCGTGTACCTTTAAACCAAACCTTCAGTTTTGACACTAGGCATCTTTCCAAAACAGTACTCTTACTCATACATCAAATCACCAACTTAACTACTGCTTATACCTTCTAAACTTTCCAAATACGACTAGGTTTTTTTTTTTTTGACAATAAACGGAATCGTGATTAGCAAATCACTAATTCACACCTAGTATGATGGTAAACCCCTAAACTGATACGAGGTCCATAGTAGAATCTCTATCCCAAATATAGACTGCACAATCACAGAAAACCGTCAAAATAGTCAAGGGCTCTCCCAATGGAGCACTTATCGCAAAAGAAACAGTTCTCAAGGTACAGGTTCTCACCCTCAATAACTATGCAAAAGTAAAGGAGACCAAAGAATACGTCATTCCAAATTCAAACATTATCCGAGCATCTTATGGGTTAACCTATAGTGTACCTGACACCATGGCATCGAATGTAGCAGCACCCTGAGCGGACATTGAAGAAAGTCTAACTGATGTCCCGGGCCTCTGCTCCTGTTGGAGTTGAGACTGGTGAATCTGCTCTTATCTGTAGGTCCCTAAATACACCTAGAGGAGGGTGAATAGGTGTTTTACAGCTTTGAGTATAAATTAAAAATTGAGATACAAAGTGATGACAAATATAACAGTGATAAATTTAACACATAGATTTATACTGGTTCGGCCCCACTAGCCTACGTCCAGTCCTCGAGCACTCCACGCAAGGGAGACCTACTCGAGCCTTTCACTAAACCAACTAGCTTCGGGTGCTAGCTCAAACTGCAGTACAATTTTTGAAACCCTTCCAAGGTTTCCAACAGATTACAAATGAAAAGAGATTTACAAGTTGAATGTAAACAAACAAGCTCCTTCTTGAGCAAATATTACAATGAAGAATAAGATTTAAGCCTTCTTAGGTGGGAAGATCTATATCCTTTCAAGAACCAATCCAAGAAGCTCACTATGAACAATCTCAAGGATAAAAACTCACTCAATAGAGAATCAAAGATAAGATATCAAGATGAGAGAGAGTTTTTTTTAGATGTATTTGAGAGTATGAAAAAGATTTTTGCAAGAGATAGAGTAAATGCTCCCAAGGACCCCCTATTTATATATGTAGCAGAAGTGAACCGTTAGGAAGGAAAAGTCCAAAAAAGGATTCGACTAAAAACAAATGATTTGGCTTCGACTAAAAGTTTTTGTTTCGACTAAAACATTTAGCTTCGACTGAAAGTCATGGCTTCGACTGAAAGTCTTGGCTTCGACTGAAAGTCATGTCTTCGACTGAAAGTCTTGGCTTCGACTGAAAGTCTTGGCTTCGACTGAAACACTTGACTTCGACTGAAACACTTGACTTCGACTAAAACACTTGACTTCGACTGAAACTGATGACTTCGACTGAAATGCTTGACTTCGACTAAAACTGCTGACTTTGACTGAAATGCTTAACTTCGACTAAAACACTTGACTTCGACTAAAAGATTTGGTTCTTTACTAGAATTTCTGTCAGATCTTTTAAGAAAGACTTATACTGACAAGAAAAAATTTGACATCAGGTTCTTGCATCTTCAATGTAGTCCATGGCTTTAAATCCCGAGTCCAAGTTCTGATTCAAGCTTTGTTTGATTAAGAGATAAATCCTAAAATGTTTATCTTAATAAAGTTGTCAGATTAATGTTAGAGATAATATGTCTGGAATCATCAAAATCAATAAGTCAACAATCTCCCCCTTTTTTATGATGACAATATTAGTTCTAACAAAAAAAAAACGATATACTCCCCCTTAATCAGTTAAACATTTACTCAAGGATATAACATAAAGAGTATCTTATAAAATTTTAATCAAAGAATTAATAAAGATGCATACAAAAGAATGATCAATTCAAACAATGATCAACAAGTACTTGTTCTCCCCCTTTGTCTAATCAAAAAGAGGGGCAGCTAATGCAACAAGCAAAAGAAGAAATGAAAAAAAAAAAGCAAAAACTAAGGCCGACGGCGGCGAGCACCCTTGGTAGAGGAGGAAGGATCAGCAGGTGGCGGAGCGGTTATGGGGACTTCAACGACTTCGACGACACGAGGAGAGCGCGGCTGCGGAGGGTTGTAGGGAAGATGCGGGTTAAAGAACCATTCTTCCCCTTCAATGCCAGTGTGTAGAGAAGGAAAAATATTCGGACGAGTCACCCGAAAGCCGTGTGCCTGATTGAAGATCTGATGAGCCAGGTAGCGGTTTTGTTTAGTCAGAATGCTCGTAGTGAGATAAGCCTGGCGACGATGATCTCGAAGGGCAGTTTCCTGCTGGTGACGAAGATCTTGCTGCATCCGACTCAAACATTCCATGAGGGGAGTGTGATTGAGGGGAAGAGAGGAAAGGTTAGCAGTAAGGTCATTGAGCAGGTTGTGAAAGTCGATTTGGTTCGAGAGAAGCTGAGCGGAGGAGTGTTGAACCGATTGCTGAAGGGCAGTAAGCTCATGAAGGAGAGCGGTGTGGTTAGCTGCAACAGTAGCAGCAAGGGTGGTTTGCGATTCAAGAATTAACTGAATCAAAGTAGAAAGTCGTGAAAGAGTTTCAGAGAGGTTGGGGGTGTCGGAAGAGAGGAACTCATCAAAATTTAGGTTGGAGAAGTCATCAAGCGGACTAGAGAAAAAAGGGTGAGGAGGAGTGGGCAGATGTGGGATCGAGGAGGAAGGGTCAGGGGGAGGAAAGGGGAAAGAGCTAGATGGGTCAGTCTGTGCAGGGGGATGAACGGAGTAGAAGAAGGTGGTGTTGGTGGAATAGACGAGGGAGGAGCAGAAACACGGCTAAAGGAATTTCGGGAGCAGGCGAGGGAGGAGGAAGAGAAGCAGGAGTAGAGGCCGGAACAGACTGGGTGTGGGAAGGATCGGTAGCATGACGCACTCAAGAAGGACAGTGTCGAAGGTGAGATCAGAGTGAAGGACGAAACCAGCACGACGAAGAGAGGTTTCGTCAAGAACATGGTGACTCGAAAGAGGGATACACTCCGAGGTAGAGGTGGGCAGAGGATTTTGTTTTTCTGGCATTCATTACGAGCATGATGATGCCCGCAATGTTTAAAGGAGAACCCCGAATGAAGTGGGTGAGAAGGATGATGTCTAAATAGGAAAAGGTAGCATAAGATCCTGAGCGAGCAGAGAGATTATAACAAAGGATAAGATGAAGAACACGGTGAAGAGGAGAGAAGTCACCTAGACTAGGTTTACGGGGCCGAGAAATGGATGGGTCGCCTAGAAGAGTTTGGGTTTGTTGGAGGGGAGTAAAAGAGCTGGAGGTACACCACGTGTTTGCGGTGAAGACAAGGGTTGAGGATGGATTGGTGAAATCGAGTATTTGGGCTAAGGTGGTGGCATCGAGACGTATGTGGACCCCATTCACAGAAGTGGTCAGAGAGGAGGGTGGTGGAGCAAAAAAATGCATGTTGGAGTAGAACATGCGAACAAGGGCCGGGTAATAAGTGGCGGGAGGAGAGAGAATGGAGAGACATCCCATTCGCTCAAAAATGCTGGTAAGGCCAAGTTGAGTCATGAGAGCGACATCACTTGGGCGACCGGGGATGACCTCGCGATTGACGAAACTGGTATAGTAGGTGAGTTGGTCTTTGACGGAGGGGAAGAAATGGGGAATGTGAAGTATATCGGTAGGTGAGATATAGGGACAGGTAGGGGTGGACAGGTTGGTGGCGGTGCAGATAAAGATGAAGAAGGGGCAGCAGGTGGAGGAGGAGTAGGAGCAACATTACCTGAGGATGGTGGAGCAGTAGATGGCGGAGGGACTGGTGCAGAGGACGAAGGACGGGTAGCAGCGGCTGAAGTTTGACGAGTGCGGCGGCGGGAGGATGGCGGTGGAGTAACAGCAGCAGCAGTAACAGGAGCATCAGTCGAGGCAGGAGCCGCGTCGGACTCATCGTCAGAGTCAATGAGCAGACGACGACGACGACTACGAGGACGTGGATTCGGGTCCATGTGGGTCCTTGTAGTGACAGGTGGACAGGAGAGAGAAGAAAAGTGTGAGTCTGTGAAAACGAAAAGAAAATAGTGAAAAGGGAACAGTAAAAAGTTAAAGTGAAAAAGGTGGGCCTATTTATAGACGATAAACTTTTAGTCGACTGAAACATGACTTTCAGTCGACTGATTAGGTTTTAGTCGACTGAAAGTGTACTTTGAGTCGACTTAAACCGAATGATCCTGAAAGTAGATGACGACTCGCATTCGACTGAAAGTGAAGTTTTAGTCGACTGAAAAAGTTCTTTTAGTCGACTGAAAATCTTTTAGTCGACTGAAAAGCTTTTAGTCGACTAAACGATGAATGAGCAAAAAATGAAGCGGTGATTTTGGTAAAAAGGAATTTAGCTAAGATCACACATTCCTAAGGGACGACGAAGTGAACAAAAGGAGGATTCAGCTAACGGTTTTGTAAATATATCTGCGAGCTGATCTTCAGAGCCAACTTTCTTGAGTTCTATTAATCCTTTCTGAACGTTGTCTCGGAGAAAATGGTGACGAATATCGATGTGCTTAGTGCGTGAGTGTTGGACATGATTTTTACTAATGTCAATAGCACTGCTACTATCGCACATAATAGGAATATGATCTATAAAGACACCAAAATCTCGTAAAGTTTGACGCATCCATAATACTTGGGCACAACAGCTTCCAGCTGCAACATATTCCGCTTCAGCAGTGGAGAGAGCCACAGAAGTTTGTTTCTTACTCTGCCACGACACTAAAGCATCGCCGAGGAACTGACATGCGCCACTAGTACTCTTTCGATCAACAAGACATCCCGCATAATCAGAGTCAGAAAAACCTACTAGATCTAGCGAGGAGTTCCGTGGATACCAGAGTCCCAAATTTAAAGTTCCAGAAAGATATTTAAAAATACGTTTAACTGCAGAAAGATGAGATTCTTTGGGACAAGCTTGAAAACGAGCACAAATGCATACACTAAACATTATGTCAGGTCTATAAGCAGTAAGGTAGAGCAAACTACCAATCATGCCACGGTAAAGTTTGTTATCTACATCTTTATCATTTTCATCTTTCACAAGATTAACGCTAGGAGAAATCGGGGTCCCTCTAGGTTTAGCATTATCCAAGCCAAACCGTTTCAAAAGCTCCCGTGAGTACTTAGACTGACTTATAAAAATTCCTTCTTTTGACTGCTTGATCTGAAGTCCAAGGAAAAAAGTAAGTTCTCCCATCATACTCATCTCAAATTCCCTGCGCATATTCTCAGCAAACTCTTGGCATAAGTCATCGTCAATGGCACTAAAAATAATGTCATCAACATATATTTGAACTATTAAGATATGCGAATTCTGAATTTTCGTGAAGAGTGTGGTATCGACTTTGCCACGAGAGAATCCATGATCAATGAGAAAGCTGCTAAGACGATCATACCAAGCTCGAGGGGCTTGTTTAAGACCGTACAAAGCCTTTTTCAGCTTGAAGACATGATCGGGGTATTTTTCATTTACAAAACCAGGAGGTTGTTTAACAAAAACTTCCTCCTGTATTACCCCATTCAAGAAAGCACTTTTCACATCCATTTGAAAAAGTTTAAAATTCAAATGATATGAAAATGCCAAAAGCATTTGGATAGCTTCAAGTCAAGCAACTGGGGCAAAGGTTTCATCAAAATCAATCCCTTCGACTTGATTGTATCCTTGAGCAACTAGTCTAGCTTTGTTACGAACAATATGGCCATTTTCATCAAGTTTGTTTCGAAAAACCCACTTAGTTCCAATGACCTTTTGTTGAACAGGAGCCGGGACTAGTGACCAAATATTGCTTCTCTCAAATTGATTCAATTCATCTTGCATGGCAAGAATCCATTCAGAATCGTTTAGAGCCTCAGAAATATTTTTAGGCTCAATTTGAGAAAGAAAAGCAAATTCCGCACAAAAAAGATTTACCGTAGATCGTGTAGTAACTCCGCGTTCCACATTACCTATGACTTGTTCTAGTGGATGACTTGATGAGTATTTCCAACTTTTTGGGAGTGGTTGTGTCACATCACTATTGTTGTGAGTGGATGTTGTGCACTCCCCCTCGGTTGAAGAAACATTAAGTTTGTTGTTCAAGTCCAGTGAGAGTTCTTCACTGTCATCACCTGCATTCTTACTAGGTTTTTCAACGTTAGATTCTTCAAATACTACATGCATAGATTCTTCAATAGTCATAGTTCTACGGTAATAAATTCTATATGCTCTACTTTTTAAAGAATAACCAAGAAATATTCCCTCGTCAGATTTTGCATTGAACTTTCCCAAATTTTCACGATTGTTCAAAATAAAACATTTACAGCCAAAAACCTTGAAATAATCGATTTTTGGTTTTCGATTTGAGAACAATTCGTAAGGTGTTTTATCAAGAATTGGTCTGATGAGTACTCTGTTCAACACGTGACAAGAAGTGCTGACGGCTTCAGCCCAAAAATATTTTGGCAGAGAATTTTCATGAAGCATGGTTCTGGCCATTTCTTGCAAAGTACGATTCTTTCTCTCTACAACCCCATTTTGTTGAGGTGTTCGAGGAGCAGAAAACTCATGTGAAATGCCATTTTCAATGCAAAAAGGAATAAAATCTTTTTCAAATTCACCGCCATGATCACTTCTAATTTTTACAAGCTTCAACTCCTTCTCATTTTGAAGCAGTTTAACAAGACTAAAAAAATTTTCAAACGCCTCATCCTTATGAGTTAGAAAAAGAACCCAGGTGTACCTAGAGAAATCATCAACAATAACGAAAGCATAAAATTTTCCACCAAGGCTGACATTTCTCAAAGGGCCAAATAGATCTAAATGAAGGAGTTGAAGAGGGCGAGAAGTGGAAACGGCATTTTTGGCTTGAAAGGATGTTTTTGACTGTTTACCAGATTGACAGGCATTGCAGACCTTATCCTTGACAAACCTTAGCTTAGGAAGGCCTCTGACAAGCTCTTTCGAGAGAAGTTTCTTGATTAGGCCCATGTGAACATGACCTAATCTACGATGCCACAACCAAATATCATTATGCTAAGCGGAAAGACAAACTTCCCGCGAAGAGTTAGATGCATCAAAAGATAAAGTATAGATATTACCATCTCTCTTACCGACCAAGGTACCTCCATCTGACGCATGACAGATTAGGCATTTATCGCCTTCGAACTGCACTTTGTGTCCGCTATTGATGAGTTGACTGATACTTATCAAATTGAACTTCAACCCATCAACCAAGGATACATTCTCTATAGTAATGGAGCCTGTACCAATTTTACCTTTACCAATGATCTTCCCATTTGAGTGCTCTTCGAAGGTAACAAGTCCTCCATTCTTCGAAGTGATGTGAGAGAAAAGAGAGCGATCACCGGTCATATGTCTTGAACATCCGCTGTCGAGAATCCATTTGTTGGAATCTGTCCTTGCTTTCAAGCATACCTACAATAGACTCTGGTTTCGTTCCTTTAGGTACCCACACTTTCTTGGGTCCTGGAAGATTAGATAAACGAAATTTTGGCACCCAAACTTGTTTCACTTTGTTTTTTGTAATAGAAGGGAATGCCTTATTTCTGACAGCACTACGAGGACAATTTTTAGCTAAGTGCCCTTTCTTTTTACATACTGTACAGAGTGTGAAAGGCGAGCAAGAAGCTAAATTTTTGTGAAAGAAGTTTTTATAGTCCTTTTGCTTCTTTGAAAGGTCGTATCCAATTTCACATTTCTCAAAAACACATCTTTGTCTTCCCAAAAGAATATCTAAATTCTCTCTTCCTTGAGTAAATTTTGAAAGGGTAAAATTCAGATCTTCAATCTCCTTTTCTAGATTAATTTTTTGCATAGAAATATCTTATAGTTGAGATTTTAAAAGATTGTTTTCAACTGGAGCTTTTACTTCATGGAGAGATTGAATTTTAGAGGACAAAAGAGAGTTTTCCTTCTTAGAAGCGTTCAGATTATTTTTCAAGGAAGTATTTTCAAAAATATAGAGTTCAATCTTTTTTTGAAATTCTTCCTTTTCGCCTTCCAACTCTTCAACAGTATTAATTAAAGAAAGAGCTTTACTTTTTAGATTGGCATTCTTAACTTTTAACTTTTCATAATTTTCATTTAGTTCTAGAAAAGCTGACTTGAGTTCATTGAAATCAGGATTCTCAGAGATTACCTTGGAATTTTCGTCTTTGGCCATGAAGCAAAGTTGCGCTACTTCATCATCTTCGTTAATTTCTTTGTCGCTTTCATCCGAGTCATCCCAAGTCAGCAGAGCTTTTCTAGGCTTGAACTTCTTTTCTCTGAAATCTCAACTGTTGCTACTTACAGTCTTGTTCTTGAGTTGTGGACAGTATTTTTTGATGTGCCCAGTTCTACCACACTCATAGCAGGCGTCAGCACTTTCCTTTACGTTCCAATCACCATTATTTCTCTGATGTGATTGGTTTGTAGGATTTCTCCTAATCTTCCCATCTCGCTTGCTTGCAAGAAACTTCTTGAACTTTCAAGTGATTAGTGCCATTTCAGGATCAGAGTCGTCGCTGCTTTCTGAAAGTTCATGTGAGGCCTCAGCTCTAAGAGCTAAGTTCTTCTTCTTGGAGATAGTTTCTTTTTCGTCATGAATTTTCATTGTAATTTCATGAGTCATTAGAGAACCCACCAATTCTTCGAGTTTCAACACATTCAAATCCTTTGCCTCTTGAATGGCTGTGAGCTTTGCTTCCCATCTCTTTGGGAGAGATCTGAGAACTTTTCCGACAACTTCTTTCTCGGGGTAGATTTTACCCAAAAGCTTTAGTCCATTTATAATAAATGTGAATCTGGAGTACATCTCATTTATGGACTCGTGCTCCTTCATCTTGAAGGCCTCATACTGCTGGACCAACATATTGATCTTGGTCTCCTTTACTTGATTTGTACCTTCATGAGTAACTTCCAACAACCTCCACATTTCTCTAGCAGTCTCACATGCTGAGACTCGATTGTACTCATTCATGTCGAGGCCACAGCTGATAATGTTCTTAGCTTTGTCATCCATAGAGAAGAGCTGCGCCTCATGAGAGTCCATTTCAAGAATTCCTTTTGGAATCTTGGTTCCATCTGGTCCATCCTTCATAAGAATTATAGGACCATTTTCAACAACATACCAGACGTGTGTATCCTGCCTGAGAAAATTCCTCATGCGATTCTTCCAGTAGCTGTAGTTGTCATTTTTCAACAGTGGTGGCCTGGTGGTTGCTGAACCTTCTTCCATAACGCGATCTTTAGCTTTTGACGATTAAGTCAAAGAAAATAACCAGAGCACAAGGCTCTGATACCACTTGTAGGTCCCTAAATACACCTAGAGGGGGGTGAATAGGTGTTTTACAGCTTTGAGTATAAATTAAAAACTGAGATACAAAGTGATGACATATATAACAATGATAAATTTAACACAGAGATTTATGCTAGTTCGGCCCCACCAGCCTACGTCTAGTCCTCGAGCACTCCACGCAAGGGAGACCTACTCGAGCCTTTCACTAAACCAACTAGCTTCAGGTGCTAGCTCAAACCGCAGTACAATTTTCGGAACCCTTCCAAGGTTTCCAACAGATTACAAATGAAAAGAGATTTACAAGTTGAATGTAAACAAACAAGCTCCTTCTTGAGCAAATATTACAATGAAGAATAAGATTTAAGCCTTCTTAGGTGGGAAGATCTATATCCTTTCAAGAACCAAACTAAGAAGCTCACTATGAACAATCTCAAGGATAAAAACTCACTCAATAGAGAATGAAAGACAAGATATCAGGATGAGAGAGAGTTTCTTTGAGATGTATTTGAGAGTATGAAAAAGATTTTTGCAAGAGAGAGAGTAAATGCTCCTAAGGACCCCCTATTTATATATGTAGCAGAAGTGAACCGTTAGGAAGGAAAAGTCTAAAAAAGGATTCGACTAAAAACAAATGATTTGGCTTCGACTAAAAGTTTTTGTTTCGACTAAAACATTTAGCTTCCACTGAAAGTCATGGCTTCGACTGAAAGTCTTGGCTTCGACTGAAACACTTGACTTCGACTGAAACTGATGACTTCGACTGAAACACTTGACTTCGACTGAAACACTTGACTTCGACTGAAACTGATGACTTCGACTGAAATGCTTGACTTCGACTAAAACTGATGACTTCGACTAAAATGCTTGACTTCGACTGAAATGCTTGACTTCGACTAAAACACTTGACTTTGACTAAAAGATTTGGTTCTTTACTAGAATTTCTGTCAGATCTTTTAAGAAAGACTTATACTGACAAGAAAAAAAATTTGACATCAGGTTCTTGCATCTTCAATGTAGTCCATGGCTTTAAATCCCGAGTCCAAGTTCTGATTCAAGCTTTCTTTGATTAAGAGATAAATCCTGAAATGTTTATCTTAATAAAGTTGTCAGATTAATGTTACAGATAATATGTCTGGAATCATCAAAATCAATAAGTCAACATTATCGACCTTGGCCTCTTCCCCGACGAGGACCTTTGCTTGTTGATACGCTTGTTGTAGGTACGGGATGGGAAGTTGGCTGAATATTCCTACCAACTGGACAGTTTCGGATCCGATGTTCCACACTGCCGCACCGGAAGCACCCACCGGTAACTCTGTAACATGGCCCACCGCCGTGATATATCCTACACATGATGCATGGGGTATCCGAAGAAGTTGACCTGCTACCTTGACCAGTACGCCGTATTGGTTAAATTCCAGAATTCGGTGAGGGTCCAATTCTAGTATTCTGGGCTGGTCGAGCGCCTACACCCTGCACTCCTCCGAATCCCATACTCTGCCCAGGTCTAGGCCTCTGAACCAATGCTAACCTAAACTGCTGATTCTGCCTCATCTCGGGGCCTTGGGTACCCTGTTGTACTAACTTTGCAAACTGCCAACACTTGGCAGCCTCTACAAAAAAAATTCACCCCGGGAAAACTCTTCCCTAGTTTTCTTCTGTCTATCTCACTTATGTTCATACCGTCCCTTGCTGTTGGACTTGGATCGCTCCAACGCACGCACCAAGTCTACACATTCTTTATAGCTCGTTAATCGAGCAGAAATCACTTCATCCCTTAATCCTGGCCTAAGGCCCCACTCAAACTTCTGACACCTATCTTCTTCAGTTGGCAACATCCACATTGCAAATCTGGCAAGGCGTGAAAACCTCATTTCGAATTCTTCGACCGATTCTTGATCTCCTTGCATCACAATGATAAATTCTCTCAACATTCGTTCACGATAGTTCGTCGAAAAATACCGGTCGAAGAACAATTCTCTGAATTATTCCGAAGTCATCTCATCCAATTGTTGGTGAGTCGAACTCCTTTCCACCAATGTTCAGACTCATCCCTAAGTTTATAGAGAGCAAATTCAACCTTTTACCTCTCGCTGCAGTGAATGGTCCAAAAGATTTTCTCCATTTTATCAATCCAGTTCTCAGCCTCCATAGGGTCCAATGATCCCCTAAAGCTAGGTGCATCTTGTTTGGCAAATTCACCTAGGGTACTCTCATCTTGAGGTTGTGGCTGTGGTTGAACCGGATTCTGTACTCCTTGCTGTTGGTTAGCCAGATTTTGTGCCTTCACGGTCAAAATCTGGTTCATAGTGTTTAGAACTGCAGCCATTGGTTCTGGGTTCTGCTGCTCCTCTCCATTAGGTTGAGATAACTCCCTATTGGGGACTTCCCGGCTTTCCATACTATCTCCGCTTCCAGTGCTACGAGAGCGAACCATACTGGTACAATGAACAGTGATCAGTGCACACGACACATGTCTAAAGAACATTATGATTACAAGTTAAAGGTAGACTTTTCCACCTTAAAGGCAGACTTCTTAACTCTACCATCATCCTACCCCGCTCTCATTAATAGGATACGATTCTAAAGAATCGTGTTACCTATACCCTGTGGTTCTGTGACTACCAAACCATATACTTAAACTCGGTTCTGTGCCTACAGAATCATACACTTAAAACCTTTAATACCACAAGACCGAACTGCTCTGATACCAACTGTAACACCCTCAGAAATCCGGAGCTCCGCCGCCCCGAACTCCCAGGTCGTTAACCTACCGGATCACATCAAACCTGTCATATCTGTTCACTAACACACACTTCCAAAACAGTAAATCCGATATCAACTCAAACTCTTCACATTCAGTATTACAAAACTACTCAAACTATTAAAATCTAGGTTCTTTACAAACTCAAGTTCTTATAGAACGAGTTGACAAAACTGACCCACGCAGGGGTCTCCCTACATAGTAGTGATGGGCTCATCGGGATCTCACACAGACTCTAACCCATTCCCGAACATGCTACATTTGATCATCACCTGCAGAAGGGAGCCAAATGAAGGGTGAGCTTTTGAGAGCCCAGTAAGGTCGTACAAGAACTACAAAAGAGATTATAACATGACTCTAAAAATCCAACAGACGATGATCTTCAAAACACTTCGAACGATCAAAATTCAATGATTACCCAAAATGATCAAAATTCCTGAAATAGATGCCAAAATAAATATTAACAATCAGAACAAAATCCAAAACGATCAATAGAAGATCCTAATTAAGTCAGCATTCCCAAGTACCACGAAAATTTCCCTTGCTCAAGGGATTTCAATCTGAGCAGAAATTCATTTCGAAAATACAGCAAGATTTCCCGAGGGATTTTAACCTAAGCAGAAATCAAATAAGATAATACGATAAAGGCTTGTCAAGGGATTTCAACCCAAGTACAAATCCTTCTAGCTAAGTACAATGAATGTTTGTCAAGGGCTTTTAACCCAAGTACAAATCATTCTAGCTAAAAAAAAATCAAAAATCAATGTTGATCCTGGGCGATTGCAATGCCATTATGGCAAGCTCATATAGTGTACTCATGCATGATGTACTAAAATAATTACTAGTCCACTTGGGTACTAGCCTGCGTTTCATGCAGGATTCAACCACCTTATACCGCCTCCCCACTAAACAGGTATCCAGGTCAACACGAAAATTAACAATATCAATGAGCGTTAACATAAGCTCATATCCCCGAAATCAATTCGGGTTCTCATAACAATAATCATATTGACATAAGTCAGCACTCGCGATTTTCAGAAGAAATCAGAACTTCAGAAGAAAAATCACAGATAAACAACAAAAACGACCGTGAATAATTATCGAATATAATCATATCAATTCGAAAGAATGGATACGAAAAATAATCACTGATAAACAACAAAAACGACTGCAAATAATTATCGAATATAATCATAACAATTCGAAAGAATGGATACAGACAATTATCAAATTTGCTCAGCCCGCAATAACATGCGAGCATCAGAAGATTTTCAAATAACTGATTCAGGTTCAACATTAGGATTTTCTGGGCAAGAACATGCTGATATCAATACATAACTTAGAGTTCGGCATTAGCCGTAATTATATCAAAGGAGTACTTATGAGTACAAGTAATTAAATAAGGGTTCGGACAAAAGTCCTTACCCAAGGTTCAGATAGAATCCCTTACCTGGATCCGCAGCTAAATTATCCTAATCGGAAGTCTTTAGCTTTAACCTAAACGAAATAATCGAACCATTAGAATACAGCCTACAGAAGAAAAGTATAACTTAATACGAACTCACACATGCTCCCAAAATGAACCCCCTCTCCTAGTATGTAAAATTACCGAAACGCCCCTGGGGTGTAAATTATCAAAATGCCCCTATCGGACTTAAATCACCAAAACGGTCTTCCCGTAAGTAGAATAACTGAAATAAACTTTCCATTTGTAAATTTATGCAAAAGTACATTTCTTAGGTCAAATTACCAAAATACCCCTTCGGGGTGGCCAATTACCAAAATACCCTCCGTTACACTTTAATTCTCAAAATGACTTTTCCATAAGCAAAGTCACTAAAATAACCTTACTGTATGTAAATTTACTTCAAAATACGTCTTATAGGTAAAATTACCAAAATACCCCTTCGGGTGGTAAATTACCAAAACACCCCTGGGGGTTTCCGGCATCGGAAAAATCTCAAAAATATCTTAAACCGCTATTTTAAGCATCTTGATATTATTTCTGGACTAAAAAGTATTTTATAAATTTTTTTCCCGAAAATCCCGAACCGGTGTCCAAACCGAGCCCTAAAAGGCCAGTTTCGCGAAAAATACCTATCGGCTTCAGAATGGCCCAACATTTTAGATAATGAATCATATATGTAAAATATGGTTTCCATAAAATTTTTAGGTTAAAATAACTTGGTTTGCTATGCTAAATAAATTGATAATCGTAGTTACCTGATACCGTCATTTTGGCGCCCTTCGCGGACTCTAAAAATTCCCAAACATTTCTAGAGCCTAGAAATCGTAAAATTATCTGGGGTTACTGTTTTAAATTTTGTCTGATTTTGGCTTTAGATATTTATGAAAATTCGTGGAGAAATCTGTCTAAATTAATTTTATATATTTAATAACAAAAACAGTTACTGTTCAAATTAAGACACACACTAAAACACCTTTTCCACACACAGCTCATCTTCTTCCTCACGGCTGACACACGCACAACTCACCGATACACTCCTTTCACCCACGGCTACCCTTCCAAGTGCTCCCAAAACCTTTACCCAAATGAATTTACACCTAAATACTCACATTAACATTCAATTAACCACACCCTCACACACCCCATCACTCACCCGAAACACATATGAACACACACACTGAAGCACACCCAGAACCCACACACTTCACATACACTTAAGTATACACCCACACTGTAAACACAATTATACCCACATGTAAGGTACATATACACGCACATAACTACAGATTCATCCTCCACAAATTCATGCACTCCCACTGTCACAACGCATTGAACACGCCTTGCATACACTGCATACCATCGCACCCCATGCACCTTCTGCCTTACCCATTCAACAGCCCAATTACACCATAGTTTCCCCCTATTAATCCACTGTCCTGAAGCTCCCAACCCAGAAACGCACACCTACACACAATAGCACACAACACATACAATTACATCTGCATACACCCTCCTATACACGCAAAATCACGCTGCTCGCATGAACATATACATATACACGGACATGCAAAAATCAGGTTAAAAGTATTACCACTTCGAACTTCTTCTTTTCTCTGATTGATCCCTTTTTTTTTGTTCTTCACAGCCAAGCTTCTTCTTCTTCTGTTTTTTTCCTCTGTTTGCTTCCCAGTTTCTTTTCCTGTTTCTCCGTCAGCTTCTTTCTCTCTTCTTTTTTTTTCCTTGTTCTTCCTTTCACCTGAAGCCTTATCCTCCCATTATAAAAATTATATAGTTAGCTTAGTCACCTAAGCTAGTAGGAGCTGGCAAGCGCAAAGAAAATGGCTTCTAATTTGCTTTTATAAAATTGCTTAAATATCCCTAAAGTTTCCAAATTACGAAAATGCCCCCAAATTTTCAAAAATTATATTTTTGCCCCAAAATTCTTTTAAGCTTCCACAAGCTTCTAATACCCGAGTATTGCTCAAAATTAGCGCCCGTTTATTTTTTGGAGCCCAGATGGTATTTTTTAACGGCTCCGAAGTTCATAATATTACACGTAGGCCCATTCAAACCTTCACCCAGGGCTCTGCTAAGCCTTACTACAACCTGTACTCAGAATTCATTCTAACTTCCTAAATTCTATAACAGTAAATTGGCTGTCAAGAGCCTCACTTAAAAATTTTCACAACTTTCATAAATAACTTCAACTACACAATTAACTCCATGGAGATCAATGCTCCAACCAATTCTCTAAAACATAAAATTTGTACTACAGTGTCATCTAAAGATTAACGATTGCTTTAAGAGGGGTTGTGTCCCTAACGACCATCTTCCGTGAGTCCGATCTTGTTTCCCTCATGGATGTCGGTTTCATCTAAGTGATCACCTGAAAACATTTATAAAAGAGTGAGCTAATGGCTCAGTAAATACACATACCATATCCCCAAAATAGCTTTTGTATTCATAAAAACATGCCATGGTTTCTTCATTTTAAAAACTGGTAACAAATTTACAGAAAATATTATACACATATATATTTTATAAAAGCAAATCATGCTTCAGAAAAACTCTTTCAAAACGAACACATAGCAACAGTAACTAAACTTCGTATTCCATCCTATCTCTTTTCACGGTCTGTTGTGGTCAGCATACGGTCCCAATAACTAGGACCCAAAATCCCTCCTCCACCCAGGATAAATAATATTGTGGACGCAAGGACAAACCACGATGCAACAATACTATGCACCAATGTATGGTCCCGTTGACCTGACCCATAATCCACTTTCCCCCATAGATATGGGGCACAACAACCAATATTAATTTCACGATTAACACAGAGTTCTCAAAAACCAATATAACACTTTCCATGGCAATTATAACTCATTTTCTCATCAATCAGTTGCACAAAAAGCAGGAGTATCACAATTACTTAAAACATTCATTTGGTAAAACCACGTATACATACACGTATATTGGAAAATAGGGTGTACAGAGGAACATGGCATGAGTACTTACTTGGATAGCTAAGCGGTTCTAATTCTTCTTCCCAAGCTTGCACTAGCTCTTGTCTATTGAAATCTAAACAATAAACCATACTAATTTTATTTATTGCCACTCAATCATGCGTAACTGCGAAATTTCCTCTAAATGCATAAAATTACAAAAAATGCTCCCGGACTTGTGCCAAGTTACCAAAAATACCCCTAATGCCTAACATACCACTACACCCCCAAAAATAACTCAAAGCACTCTTTTTAATGGCTAGGTGGGTTTTCAGGACAAAAAGGACCTTTCTGGAAATTTTTCGTTCGGAACCCCAATCTGTTCCTTAAATTGAGCGCTATGGATCCTACTTCAAAAGTATATAAAATGGTGCCATAATGCTATAATATTTTAGATGCTCAAGCGTCTCAGTAAAATCAGATCACTATAAAATATTTAGCTAAAAATAATTTCGTTTACTGTGGTAATTAATTCAAAAACCTATTTTCAAAATAATATCGCTTGAGTCCCTTCACATGACCAGAAAAATCTCAAAAAATTCTACATTGAAGGTTTCACAAACATAATGGGGTTTTTAGTTTCGTATTTTACCCAAATATGCTCATAAATGGTATAAAAAGTTTTGGCAAGATAAGTAATTCTAGAAACAACAATCTTCAGCAAATCCTAGTTTTGTATATTGACCATTTTGAGGTAGAAACATGATAAATCTTAGCAAACTCAAAACTAAAAAGTTAAAGTATACTATCTAAGGTTTTCAGAAATATAAGGGTCATGAAAATCCAATGAGTAATGACTTCTCTATAGTAAATCGAAGTGGCTGATCAAAACAGCACATCTCTGTACTGACCAGGTTTATTCAAAGGTTATTTTGGAGTCAAAAAAATATAAATCTCAGAAAACTGAAAACTACAAAGTTGGAGAAGACTTCTTGAGGTTTTTAGAAATATAAATTTCACAAAAATCCCATTAGTAATTAAGTTTCTATGAGAAATCGAAATAGCTGCCCGAAACAAAAAATTCTAGACTTCTACAGTTAATTGAATTTAAAGTCATTTTTCGATATCGAAACGTAAGATTATGAAAAGACATAAAATTAAAATTTTCAAGGGGACAAAATAAGGTTTTCAGAAAGTATAAAAGCACATCAATCAGATTAATAATGAAAGAGACACCAATAAAAACTTAACCCACTCTTATGCTAATCTACAGCAGCCTCCTTCTCAAACACACTCACATCTCACCCTTTGAAACACACACAAACCCTAACACTTATGCATTAAGATCCTTTCAATACACACCCAAGATTATAATTTAAAATAACCAAACAAATAGCTAAAATTAGAAAGAAGAGACTAGAGATTTACCTTGAAACTTCTTGCCCTAGGTGCTTCCTTCTCTCTCCCTTTCTCTCTCTAGTTTCACATAAAAGAGGTTGGCCAATGTTTCTTTTTTTTTTTGTGATGGCTGGGAATTAAGCTAATCTTTATATATTAACCCTAGAAAGGAGAATTTGCTTAAAAACTCCTTGAATTTTAAATATTTTTCTTTTTCAAGTTTACCCATAAATTTTAATATTATTAGAAGACCCAAACTAATCGGATTAATAGTCGAAATTATGCATTTGATAAACTAAAAAGAAAACACAAAGTTGGGGTGTTACACAATGGATAAATATTCTTCATTCTGATGTAATTTGACAACATAAATTTCTCACACCATAAGGACTCTAACAAACTGAAGACGTAACGTCCACTAAGATCTTTGTGGCTCTGATACCAGTTTGTTGGTGACAAAGGGTCACCCGAACTCATACAATCACAAACTAAGGAGGAGGACATGGTTAGAACTTGACGAGGATACACAATTTACTTTTTGAATTTCATCATTTACCTCTTACACCTTTCACCTTGTTTCACCATCCTAGATGCTAGAATACATGACTTTATATAATACTACCACTTATGTAATATCTAGACTTGTAATAACAACAACACTCACCCGACTATCTACACAATAACTAGACAACTACTCAAGTTCATAAACACATTAATAATAAACTAGTAACTTATCCACCACTGACACATTCTTAATACATCACAAACTAAGACATACTAATGACTACTAACATTTTACTTGAAATGATGGGCAGCAATGGAAGAATGTATTCTCTTGAAGACAAGCATTATTCCTTCATCTGATCTTCACGTAAAAATGGACCGCCGTATCTTTGGGTACCACCTTTTGACCTTAGATTTTGATTTTTTTTGATACCCATAACTTTAACAGCTATGACAAAATAGAAGTTGCTACTCTTTTTTTTTGTCAATATAAAATTCGGTAGTAGAATTAAAGTTATGTTATACTCCATGTGGCTAGCATTAGCTAAGGCCATCAATCAAACATACTTAGAGTGTGTTTAGATGAAGAATTTTAAAGTACCTTGCATTTCAAAATTCATTCATTTTTAGATTCGCTAATTTACATATCTATAAAATTTCAAATTTAGTGTTTGGGCTGTATTGTAAAAGCGATTATTTTGTATTTGGATCTACATCTGAAAATTGAATCTAGATAATTTGATGGTGTATAAAACAAACTGATGAGAGAGTTTCTTTTTATAACGGAAGAAGGAAGCTAAAATTATGAAGACAAAAAATAATCACTCCTTATGGTTGTGGAAAGGATTTGTAAAATAACAGGGGATTTTAGCACACCAAATCCCTCTTTCAAATTCCTCATATAATTTAGTAAATCCATCTCATTATTAACCAAACAAGAAATTTGGTATGATGTATTTTCAAATCCTCTGTAAAAGTGGAATCCTCACTTCAATTACCTCGTCTAAACACACTCTTAGTTTTGGTTCAGTGAATCTCAGAGTATTAATCCAGGCACACCATCTGGGTTTGAGTCCCTTGCTCGTTGCTTCTTATTGGAAGCAAATGTACGTCCTCGCCTTATATGTACTCTACTGATTGCCATTGAAAAATTTCAGTAAAAAGTAGTCGGTTTATTGAAGAGAACCACTTCCTGAAGTTGGTGAAGGCACAGTTGAGAAGAACCATGGGATGTCCCCTCAGCATGTTGGTAAATTCCAAGAAGAGCTGAAACGAAGTAAAGAAATGGCTGAGGGAAAGAGTTACAAACACAACTTACTTTTTGTTGCAGATTTTAGAGAGGAATTATTTGTTACGAGCTGGTGTTTAGTTTCAAACCCGCATTAGGTTTTATATTGAAACTAACGTGCTCTGTAAAGGATCATAATTATGATAAGCTTTTCTCAATTCCTTCGGTTTATGTCCAGAATGTCCCTATGTCTTCAATACAAATCTCCATGGTGAGTAAGGGTGCTAAAATCCACTGCCTCATTTAATCCAACCACAGCCCTTTCAACGCTAATATCCAACCAACCATTAAAACCCACCACCATTACCTTATATTGCACTAAATCTGAAAACTGGTTTGTTTTCTGTTATACAAACTTAACACACAAACCTATTGGGATTGAGAGAACCAATACTTGGATCATTCCAATTTTGATCAGGACCGTACATACGCTTGGATTGAATTGTACGTAAATGATGGAGGTGGAAGGCGCAGGCCAGAGGTAAAGGTGGAGGGTGGTGACAGATGGGGTGGAGTTGGATGTGGAGGGTGCAGGAGGCAGACTGGAGATTAAGGGAGCAGGTCGTGGTGGGTGTGGGTTGTGTTAGTATCTCGTGATGGTGGTAGGCATCAACTGAATTGTGCTGGTAGTGGTCGGAAATGATGTTGCTGGGTTGGGTCGCAGATGTTATGAGGGGAAGTGAGTGTGAGAGAGATAGAGAGAGTGAGAGGCGTGCGATTGCTTCGAGAACCAGTAGGGGAAGAAGGTGGTTCATGGGGCTGTAGGCCAGCTGTCGTGGTTGGGGCGGTGCCGACGGTGGTATTGGGGTTTGGGCTGAACAAGATGAAAGATGAAAAAAGTGAAGAAACACGAGGCCAATGATTATTTACCAAAACTAAGTAGAGGTTTGATTATTGGCTTAG
The DNA here is from genome assembly GCA_033070095.1 of Escallonia herrerae. Taxonomy (NCBI): domain Eukaryota; kingdom Viridiplantae; phylum Streptophyta; class Magnoliopsida; order Escalloniales; family Escalloniaceae; genus Escallonia; species Escallonia herrerae. The sequence goes on along the minus strand of JAVXUP010003132.1, from coordinate 49,509 downwards.
CTAAAGCTAGTCCCGTAAATGTAACTTAGATTCTAGAGAGCTGATCCTTGTCTGTGCTAGCAAATTTGTCCTTCAACCATCCATTTATGGCACATGGCGGATCACATAATTTTTTTCTCAAATATTCTCCGTCATCCGCCTCATTAAAAGATAAACGGTCGTAGGAATAATAGATTGCCGTCTGTTCTATAATGAGACGAACGTCTATTCTATAATAGCTTGAACAACTAAGTTTACTTAAAAATATAAGGGATCAAGGTCGTCCACGTTGACAATTTGAACTCGCTCACTACACGCAATTTAGCTAAATTATCAATGTTATCATTTATCAACTCCATCCATTTTAGTACCAAGTTCATGTTCAATAGAAAGATAGTACCAAGTTCTGTTTTGTCATTTCTATTAAAAGGTTACGGGTATCCAACAAAATCAAAATCTAAGATCAAAAGGTGGTGTCTTTACATTCCTTGGCCAATCGAATGGTACATTTTTTCTTGCGGTCTATTTTTACCGAAGATCTGAGGAAGGAATAATGCTTGTTCCAGAGAATACATTCTTCCATCGCTGCCCATCATTTCAAGTAAAATGCGATGCTGCGGAATGCCAAATCGTAATATGGTACTCCATGTTAAGACCAATACATTATGGGAAAGATGGAACCAAAGGAGAGAGGACAAGCTCAGAGAAAAAGGATATTGATTCGATCTGCTAGCGTGGCCCTAATGTTATCCCTGATATTGATTCAAGTCCTCCCATTTTATTCTTGTCAAATGAACAATATTGGAAAACCTACACTGGAGGAAATTTCGAGTGGCCGAGCCACACGGGCAGATTAATAAATGGCCCTAGAACTTTGGTGGCAGACAATTTTGGAAAATATGTAGGGCGTTTGGCGGTGAAAAAGTCAATACAAAATATTACCTCAATCGCAGCTAAAATCTAGAACTTGAAGCAACAAAGCGTTTGTAACAAAATATGTGTCTCTAAAGAGCCATCGGCCCCCTGCACATGGATATGGCAAACCCGAAAGCTAATTCTGGCACAAAAAGTAGTGAAAAAAATAAATAAAATAACAACAGCGTTCAATATAATACAGTTGGCAAGGGTTAGGCATGAATTGTGTTAGGGCTAAAATGTGAACAGAGATGGAGCTTCCGTGGGATGTGATTCCGCCAAAAATTTAAAATTTTGAAGTCTTGTATTATATCATGTGTTTTTACGTACTTTACTATTGGTTTTAGTTTTGCATCTGTACAACGGATTTTAATAGTAAATCACTATCTTCTTTGGTGCTTTAAAGATAACAAGTGTCACCTACTGTAATGCATCTTTAACGACAAAAAACGTGAAAGAAAAATGATGGAGTGAAACATTACCACTTCAATCCACCAAACCAAAACCCGGCTCCCCCATCGTGAGTAATTAACTACCTCTTCATTAGGATTTGTCACGCAAATGAAGCATGATATTGAGAAAACATGGCACGACAGAGAGATTTACAAGGGTTCACCATCGTGGCTATGCTACTGGAGTATCACTCTATTGAGATTTTACCATCCAACACTATATTGAGATTTTCTGAACTTAGAAGGGAATCACACACGAACACATGCCGGAACACGTGAAAAATATTTTCTAACTTATAAGGGAATCACATACAACGCACGCGCGTGCCCGCAACACATTTTCTTTAATTTCACAGTCTACCACCCAAAAAGGGTCATCCATGCCGGTTATGCTTTAATGACTCGATTCGCCCAATAAACAAGTCTAGTGTAACAACCCGGATCGGAGCTCCGTCGTCCTGAACTCTCGGAACGTTAACGTGCCACATGACATCAGATCACATCAGACCCTCCTCACTCATAGATACAATCTTTGCTCAAATGCAACTTTCAACACATTAACCTAAATTCTCCAAAATACAATATTACAAAAAAAAATCTTAAACTTAAACTATTAAGACTTAGGTAGAGTTTGAAAACACTTTTAGTTTTAGTTTTCTATTTACAAAAAAAAAAAAAACCAGTTTAGTTTAGTTTTTTTTTATTTACAAAAATATATTGGTGTTTGATTATATAATTTTTATTTTGAATTTTTTCTTTAGAGGTGGTTTGTGGTGGCGGTGGCTGGCGGGGTGGTCGACGGTTGTAGGCAGCCGTGGCCGGTTATGGTGTGCCGTGGCTATGGTGGTGGTCTCAAAACTGAAAACCCAAAACTCCTAAATGGCAGTTTTCAAAAATAGTCCTATTTTTTAAAAATTGATTTTCAAAACTGAAGAAAAAAAAAAGAAAATTGCAAACGTGTTTATTTTCTCCGGTTTACAAAACTAAAAAAATAAACATTACCAAAGAGAGCCTTAGATTCTTTACAGAACGACAAGCTAACCGTGCTGACCCACACTAGGGTCCTATTACTCAAATATAGTAGTGGGCACTCCAAAATCTCACACAGTCTCTAACTCATCCCCGAGTAATCTACAGTTAATCATAACCTGCAGAAAGAAATTAAATAAAGGGTGAGCTTTTGAGTACTCAGTAAGGTCGCTCAAGGAACAACCAAAGGAATTACAAAATGATTCAAGATTCCATTCGATGATAATTTTCCAAATATTTCAAACAATCTTAAATAATTTGATAGCAACATGAGGAAAAGTTTCATCTCAATCCTATTCCATCAAATACCAAAAAAATCATGTAAGATCATTAGCAAATTCATCATTTGAAGATAGAATGATGATTTTTCAAAGGATTTCAAAACGAGTACAGATACTTCAAAGACAATATGGGAAAAGGTTTCAGATAATCACAAACAGTTTGATAACAATATAGAGAAGAGTTTCAGCTCAATCGCCTTCAATCAAATATTAAGACATTCATTTCCAATATTTTTCAAAACAATCATTTTAAGATACAATATAAATAAATTCAGAAGATATTAACCATGGGCAGAGGAACTGCCACACAGGCAATGTGCAATACAGTGTGCATATCATGATGTAGGATAATGGGTAACTAGTCCATTCAGAAACTAGCCTGCTTTTCATGCAGGAACAGACCATCATAATAACGCCTCCTTTAGAACAGATTCACAGGTCAACACAGAAGACAACAATAACATAATCAAAAAACAATTCAATGCTCAATATGCAATAATAAATGAACATCAACATTAATTCAAATAACCGATTTAGGCTCGATATTAGGGTTTCAATGACCATTAAATGTGTAGATATCAATTCAACACTCACGAGTTCAAGAATTGCCACAAACATACAGAAATAACAAATACGAACAGTAATCGAATTTAGGCACAACAATTCAGAAGAAAGAATACGAACTATTATCAAATTGGCTCATCATGCAAAAAAATGCGAGCATCAATAAGAATTCAGATATCTGATTCAGGTTCAATATCAATGTTTCTTTGGCAATAACATGCTGATAACTATGCATATCTCAGAGTTTGACAATAGCCATAAGCAAATTGAAAGAATACTTACGAATGCAAGTTGATGAACTTTAGATTCAAATAGAAACCCTTACCTGAAATTGAACCTTAACTAGTATAACCGAAAACTCTAATGCTTTAGCCTAAACGAACAATCAAATAATTAGAAAACAATCTATGCTGTGATTCTATAAACACGGTACCAACTTACTCCTATTCTCATAATGACCCCCTCACCAAGTATGAAAGATTATCAAAATGCCCCTCTGTGTAAAATTATCAGAAACACCCATTTCATAATTTTAAATCACAAAAATGTCCTTTCCCTAAGTAAAATCATCAAAATATTCCTATCATATGTGAATTTACCAAAAAGTATCTCTTATAGGTAAAATTATCAAGACAACCCCTTTGGGTGAAAAATTACGAGACACCCATTGGTGTTCTTCTCACTAGAAAAATCTTAAAACACTTTAAAATACCATTTTAAGCATCCTGGAATCATTTTTGGGGCTGAAAAGTATTTCAGAAAATTTTCACTTGAAAATCTCGAACTGGCAGTCCGCATTGAGTGTTTAAAAGTTAGTTAAGCTAAAAATAGCTATTAACCTCAAAATGGCATGAGCTTTTAGAAAATAAAACATATCAGTAATATAAGTTTTTCCTAAAATTTTCAGATTAAAATAACTTGATTTACTATATTAACTAATTAAAAATTTTAATCGATACCTTAATTTAGCATCCTTCATAGGCACAAAAGATTTCTTAGTGTACCTCTCGTAAAAAATAGTGGGGGTCACTATTTTAAACTTGGTCAAAATCTAATCGGAACTATTTCTGAAAAAAATCATAGAACAAACTGCCCAACTCTATCCCCTTTAATGATAATTACAGTTACTATTCAAATTAAAGCACACACTATTTCACCTTAAGCACAAACACAGTTTCTTCCACCTCTTCACTGCCGAGGCACCACACACACACACACACACACACACACACAGCTACATATACATACACATATTTACACCTAAATATACACTTTAACACACACATAGACACAATTATACACATACTCACCCACTCGAACACACACCCATCCCCGACAACACACATTACACCAATTGGTACCCATACCCGAGAGTCTCTTGCTTTGTTTTAGCTTGCCTGTCTTAGCTAGATTGCACACTGTGGATGCAAACAAAGCCTTCTGTAAGTTGTAATGATGTTGTTGAAGTAATGAGAATGTTTGAGACCGTTTTGCCCTCGCGTTGAAATCTACTTCTTTGTGCACTGTTTTATGCAATGTTGATGCACTGCTTGCGGTAGGTTGTTGGGATTTGTTGGCGGACTCTTCTTGTAAGCGGCAAGTCGAGTGCCACACACGGTTTCCTTTGTGCCATCAAGGGCCACCGTGTGTCAGGTACAAACTCACACATATACACACATATTATCACATTGACACGCACTGAGCACACTGCTTCCCTTCTTCCCCCACTTATGCTGAACTCTGCCCACACACGCTAGCCCATAAACACACACATAATATACATTAACCTGCCATACCACATTCATACACACACATACAACTTCCAATTTCCCCATAATCCCACACCCTCCCCCCCTCCCCCAAAAAAAAAAAACCCAACACTCACACACACAAAGAAAAACACACAACTACACACATAGCATACTCACAAACTCATAGTGTTAAAAAACACACACACACACACACACCTCCACCCACCCACACACCCCTAATGGAAATGCACACGTAAGAGGGGTAGAGAGATACCTTTGAAGAAATTCTTCAACCTCTCCAAATTTCTCTCTTTCCTTTCTTCCACCGTTTCCTGCCCGAGCATTATGCTTTATTTCTTCCTCTCTATCTATATTTTATTTTCTATTTCTATTTTTCTTATTCTATTTTTTTATTTCCAAATAAACCATTAGTTTATATTTAATTAGATTAGTCAAATTAAAATAAGTAGGAGGTGGAAATTGTATATGACATTTTTTTTTAAATCTTGAAACATATATACCTAATTTTCAAAATTGCAAAATAGCCCCCAAATTTTCCCATATTTACAAAATGGCGTCAAAACTTTACAAAATTACATTTTGACCCCAGAATCATTTTAAACTTTCATACTCTACTAATATCTGAGTATTGTTCAAAATTGTTGCCCTTTTATCTTTCGGAGCACAGATGATTATTTCAAATTGCTCAAAAAAGTACGACATATTAGATATAGTCACCATTTTGACACAACTTTGAGTTTAGTGACTAAATTGCATTTTGAGGTGAAGTAAAATGATCATTTGTGTAGTCCTTTTCATTTCATGACTGTACTTAGAAAATATGTCTAAGTTTCCTACATAGCTAGAAAGATCAATTCAAATATAGTTCTACTTTGCAATTTCAACTTTATCACCAAGAATACTTTGCCCAACGATTTATAAGAAAGTTGACATTTGCAACTCTTGTCCATGAGTCTTGAAGAACTTTGAATGCAGCTTCACGTCATATATATTGGGAGAATCAATAAAACTATTCTCTTCTAATTTTAAGTAGCTCAATTTGATTTTGAGAATAGCACTCGTGTAGAGGAGTGTTACCAAAATATGCTTTAGATAGTTCCAACTCGTGTTGAGGAGTTCATGATGAAAATACTAGCTTTGACTCATTTGAGGAGTGTCGCTGAAAAAATTCTGCAAACATTTTTAACTCATGTCAAGGAGTATCAAATGACAAATTAGGCTTGTATTAGTGAGTACTTGAGCAACTATAGTATGAAGAAGCATACTTGTTTCTAGATACAGATTGAAGCATATTCAGTTATGTTGTAAGCATACTTGTTTCTAAAATTTATGTTGTAAGCAGACTTTGTTGACCACATACCTCGTGAACTGAGAATGTCTACATGGATTAAAGAAATGATACACTGTAATTCGTTAAAGAAAACTGAAGTGAAGTTGGATGTAGCTTCACCTTGTCACTAGCTTCGCCTTTTTTATTAGGAGGTCAAAAGTTGTTTCCATTAATGCCACACGACCGGAATAATCACTACTTGACTCTTTGAAGATGTGTTTCTTCTTCTTTTCGGCTGTTCGTTTTACTTTCTTCTTTGATTATGTAAAAGGTAAGTTTTTTTTAAAGTTGTAGGGTTGTCCTCATTATGGATATTCTCTTCTAGGAGGTCATGCTCTGTCTTACTCGTTCATATGCTGCGTTCATGTATGTTAAGAGCTCTTATAGTTAATTCTTAAAATAATTTGGTTTGATGGCTTATAAGATATAGTATAGTCCCAACTACATGCCTTGGATACACATTAGAATAGCAGATGCTTCAGATAATATCTATCCTTGCAGTTGAGGCTTAAGCTTCTCCATTTACTTATGTAGTCGATGATTGGATCATCCTTTACTTGGGGAGTACTGGCAAGTTTAGTCATGTAGATTGTACGTTGAATACTAAAGTAATGACCAAAGAACGCTGTTTTTATTCCTAACTACCGATCCAACTTGACTCAAGGTCTGTATACCAATCAAAAGTATATCCTTTTAACGAGTAGACAAACTACTCGACTAGAACCAGAGTCTACTATGCTACAGCGAGCAATATGCTGCCCTGGATCTTATTGCCACCAAATTTTAAGGTTTTGACTGTTGAAAGTTTGCATGCATTCTCAAGCACTTAATTATTTGAGTCTATGGCTTGGTGTAGAAAATTAAATATTGAGATTTGCCAGCTTGACTTTCAGTAAATGCACCATGGTGAAATCATGCAGCTGATATGTATGCATAGACCTATTACATAACGCTTTGGTTTCTGAAGCTTTTGACTTTTTTGACTCTCTGAACTTATCTAAATTTTTTTGTGAGATCTACTTTCTCAATTCAATAATCAATTTGATCCTTGATATTTATCATGATTTACATAATCATTGAGACCCTTCTTCATGTCAGCAATATAGAGCTTGATTGCGCCATCAGTATCAACATGACATCACAGTCAAAAGAGTCGATATAACTTATTAACATTGTAGATCTTGGAGTCATGCAAAGAGATACAGAACTAGAATCATTGCTTGATCTGATATCATAATCCGGTGTAAATCTAGGGGATGTAGACAAAAGTAGATTCTTGGGACCTGGTTCAGTTTCAAAATATTTAATCAACCATGGATGTAGCACCCTTTGCCCCTAATGATGTTGAAAGGATGACCATTGGTGGGATAGAATTTGTAGTTCACATTATGGAAGTAGTAGTTTATGAAATCAAATGATTAATAGAATTCAGCTTTTGACATTCAATGCTAGTCCTTGCAACTACAAGAGTTGGCATGCAGAGCTTGATCTCATTTTTGAGACATCGTTTGGTCACTACATATCGTCCTTATTATCCTATACTAGATTTTTATTAACTTTCTAACCCTTTGCACATAAACATTTTAGCCTTTCTTTTTGGAAGCCTATATTCTAATCTTGGAGCGGGTATTCCCCTTCTGTGTACCTGTATTACAAGTATTACTGCAAAGTCAACTTAACATGGAAATGATTCCTTCTCGTAAGAACCATAGTCTTCAAGATTGATGATGAATAAAATTGCGATGATTATTTGTTCAATCTCGAAAGAAGGAAGAAATATTGAAAAAAAAATGGAGAAGACCCGGTGGGGTTGAAGAATGATGGTTAAAATTCAGCACATAAAATTGCACTTGATTGAGTTAGAAGATTATATATTTAGCAGATCCAGTTTGAACTACGTCTAACTTAATTTTTCGAGTTGAGATGCGCGGGCATCTTAGTCACCATCTAGGCTCGGTCTCCATGGGCACACACTAAGGACTTTGGTTTCATCCTTTGGTTTTTAGCCTTATTTCCATTCGTTTGCTTGCCTACACCCTGCCCTACATTGTTTCCCAGATTTGAAGTCCTTGAGTTATGCTTGCTTCAGTGAAACAATTGTTTTCTTACATTCGGACGAGGTCAGATAAAAATAAAAAATGAGATTGAAAAAAAAAAGAAAGAAGGTAGTGGTCCATCCACCTTTTTACCTTTCTACACTAAGATATAATATGTTAATATCCCTGTGGCTTGATAACCTTTCCATTCCTGACTTTTCGTACCTAATGTGTTCAACTCCCCGTGGAGGCTTGATGAGGACCCCATTGATTCTCATGACTTACCTGGCATCCCGTGATGAGGACCCCATTGATTCTCATGATTTACCTAGCATCCTGTGTTATGTGCAATACTTGGATATTTTGTTGCCACATGTACACTGATAATATGAAAAGTTTTATGACTTTATCTCGTGCCTTATGAGCCTTCCATCTTGCATTTGGTAGTCAGTCACTTTTGTCTAGCCCAGTTATAGACATTGATATGTTGGCTAATTCTGGGCCAAGATCCCATCGACCTCACAACCCCATCACCCATGTAGCTTATATAGCCTCACAACATACAAATAAGCCTCACCGTTTGGGCACCCACATGCTCACTACCCACTTTTGGGCCCAATCTTTTTGTGATAGTCTTGAAGATTAAAAATCACTTGTCCAAGTTAAGAACTTACTTATTCATTGAGGTTGCATGACATTTAATGATAAGGAATTGAAATTCTTTTAATAGAAAAACTTCTACAGTTTCACCTCTATGAGTTAGCAGAAGAATGTCAAGAGAGTGGGTACCAGTACCTTAAATTCTAAATAACAAAATCAAAAAGGAAAAGAGAATAGATCATGAAGTGGATGGTAAATTTATCACATGAGGTAATGAAAATGATTTTCAGGTCAAACATGCTTTTGAACTGTGAAAAGATATTATTTTTATCATACGTTCTTTTCTGTTGTAGTTATACTATGGTTAACTCTAATTCATTTGGTGTCCAAGGGCTGAGTTCCCTATCTTAACAGTCAGGGTAATGTCTGTCTTAGTTTGTGCACTTTGCTACATTGTTTGTATTTTTGTCCTGGGACTTGACATGATTTCCCTTTCCTGATAGTCTTAATAGTGCATCTCTATCCTCATTCTGTTGCATAGTCATCATTGTCCATATGCATCTTTGTCTAGGGCTCGCTGTGATCCCTGGCATGACAGTCAAGATAGCCTATCTTTCTAAGGCCTGTGGCAAGATCAATTTTGTCTGCATGCATTTTATCTGGGCCTCTCTACAATGTCCCTCTTCTGACAGTTGTGATGATGTATGTCTCCTTATGTGTTTATTTGTGTAGAGGATCTCTGTGATTCCTCTTTCACGATAGTCATGATATTGCCTATTCTTTTTCATGCGGTCCATTGCATAGTTAACATCGTCTGCATACATTTTTATCTATGGGCACCTTATGATTCCCCTTTAATGATAGTCATGGTAGTGTCTCTGTTTTGGTTCATGGTTAGCATCATTTGCTTGCATTTTTTTAAGGACTCCTTATGATTGCCCTCTCACAACAGTTATGATGTCGCATGTCCTTTTACGATCAATTGCATGATTAACATCGTCTCCATGCGTTTTTGTCTAAGGGATCCTTATGATTCCCCTTTCGTGATAGTTGTGATAATGTTTGTCCTACTCCGATGTCTACAAGCATATTTATCTGCGGACTCCCTATGATTCCTTTCTCAAGAGAGTCATGATAGTGTTTGTCTTTTGTTCACAAAGTTAATTGCATGTCAGCATTGCCTATGCACACTTCTATCTATGGGCTACTGTGATTCCCCTCTCAAGACAGTCAGGATAGTGTCTGTCTCTACAAATCTATATGCATTTTGTCTAAGGTATCGTTGTGATTAGCCTCTTCTGACAGTCAAGATAATGTATGTCTTAGTTTACATATTCAACTACATTGGCCAGTATCGGTCTGCATGCATCTATATCTAGGGACTCCATGTGACTCCTTATCTTGACAGTCGGAATACTGTATGTCACTCTATGCTTTTGTATAGGGTTCCATGAATTAGGATAGTGTATGTCTCCATGTCTTTTGTGTTTTTACTTAGGAGCTTTTTGTGAGTTTGCTCTCAGACATTAATGATAGTGCCTGTGTTTGTTTATCCAGTCTATTGTAGGGTCATTATTTATCCATATGAATTTTTTTGTCTAGGGGCACCCTATGATTCCCCTATCCTAATAGTCAGGGGTAATGTCTGTCTTACCTTGTCTAGTGTGTTGCATTTATCTACACCATTTTATAGGGGCTCCCTATGAGCTCCCCCCCCCTGGATAGTCGGGATGGCATCTGTCTTCGTCTAGTTTATTGCATGGGTCAGTATCATCTGCACACATCTTTGTTTCGGGGCTCCACATTATTCCACTCACCTGATAGTCAAAATAGTATTTATCTTTGTTCGTCAAAGCCTAAGTCCTAGGATTTTACTTCAGCCCTATTTTTAGAAAGAGTTTTGGTAAAATAATAAAAAATTGAAAAAATTAAACAATAATAAAGACAATAATAAAAGAATGAGTAAGTCTGAGTTTTGCTGTGACTTTCCGTTCACGCCTTATCCTTATTCATTCTAGAAGAGAGTCAACTTATCTTTCCAGCTCTAAACTTATCAATTTTCTAGTCCATGTCTATGTTCGAGGGTATTTGACACTAAACTCGGGTCTGTACATGGAAGTCAGGTACAATCTTCTTTCCACATCCAGGTTCAAACTACATTTGACTTGATCCATTTTGGATGAGGGTATGTAGGCAACGGTTGTTGTGTGCAACCATTTTTTAGTCCAGGTCTATGTCTGAGCGTATTTAACCCTCAGTTCAGGTTAGTACATGAAAGTCATGTACAGTCTTTTCTTAAGCTTCATCTCAATCTCAGTCCAAATCTAGATCTAATGGTAGAAATCCTAATCCAGGTTGACACAAAGATACCGCATACCTTCCGCTGTTCGATCCCTAACTAGTCTCAGTCTATATCCATATTCGAGGGAATAAACCCTTAATCTAGGTTAGCATGAAGTTCAAGTACCTTACTCTGTCCATTCCTAGCCTCAACCTAGATCTATGCCCGAAGGTATAAACCGTCAATTTAGGTTGGTACATTAACATCATGTTCCATCCAGTTTTACTTTCGGTCTCTGTTCCAGTCTGAGTTTTAGTCTTAGTTCGAGTACCAATGCGGTTCTACTCTGTGTCACAGTTCCAACCCATTCTCTAGCGCTAGTTTTGATCTCAGCACATTTCGAGTCTAGTCCTAGCCTAATTCTACTCTTAGGCTGAGTTTCAGTCTTGGTCCTGGTCACAGTTCTCATCCGAGCTCTAGCCTCAATCCATTCTCAGTTCTAACCTTGGCTCCAATTCCAGCCCCATTCCAATTCCAGTTCCAGCCCTGTCCCAGTCCCAATTTTGTTGTACTCTTGTTCCAGTTCCAACTCCAGTACAATTCCAATCTAGTCCTGGTCCAATTCGAGTCTAGTTGTAGTCCCAGGTCCAATCCAGTCCTAGTCTAGTTGGTGTCAGCAAAAATTTCTTTGTGTCCTCTCTAGCTGTAACCAGAAATTGCATCGCCTTCATCGTTATGAAAGATAAAGATAGGCATAACTACACTATAAACCCTAAGTTTGACAAAAAGTTGTAACCCTTAACTTTTACAACTTGACACCCAAGATCCCAAGGTTTGCAATTTGTTGCAATCTAAAGAATTTACTAGCAGTGATAAGTGAATATATTAGTGGTTAGGGATGTTTTTGTCTTTTCCAATCCTTGTTGGCCAAACCTTATTCCCAACCTATCCTGGTCGTACCCAAGGGCCCACTAGGGGTTCCTCTTTGCATGAACACATCGACACGGTCAACGTTAATTTTTTCAACGCATCGAACCGGTCAAAATGCACACGCTCCTGTCACGTACATTTCTTGCTTTGCACGCTTTAGTCACCAATTATTTCATGTTAGCGTGACTCACAGTACCACGTTCGTCGCGCCGAGACCACGCGAGCACCTTTTCACCAAAAATATTGACCGATGGCGCAACCGGAGCAACGGGGTCAAGGGCAAAAGCCTTGGCCAACCCCATGGGGTCGGCCTCGGCCTCCCCCAAGGCCATGGGGTTGGCTTTGGCCTCCTCCCCCCCCCCCCCCCCGATTTTTCACTTTTCGTGCAAAGTCCTTTTCGCGCTTTGTTCACTTCATACACTTCGTATGTGACTGTGGCACCTTGTTCATCACATGGGTATGACTCACAGGGTTCCGAGTCCGAAAGTAACAAAAACGAGGGGCCACTGAAATCGAACCATGGCACTAGAGCATGTCCCGTTTCGAAGGGACCACCAACTCCATATCTCACCCCCGATGTCTGCCCTGAGGGATCACTGTGACCCTTGCTCACATGGGGAGGCTGCCACTCTGGATAGTCCATTCTCAGAGGGATGCCCGGAGCGGGTACCTTATACTAGCGCATAAAATCCCCACAGCCTTGGGACAATGCATGAGCCCGTTGGCGAAGATCCAATCCCATGGCATTCAACAGATCCTGCCGCTCACTCAGCTTCTGAAAGAATGCGGGCGAGGCATTAACCTACATCCAAAGAGATAATAAGCATAACCAGAAAAAAAGAGAGATTGAATGTAAAACAAAAATCATTGTATCAAGTTAAAAGCATTGATTGGGCAACCTACGAGATCAAATGCCCACTTCTCAACGATCTGGCCCCTAGGGCGGTACTTCAGCCCTCGTTCAAATTTTATCGAGGCTACTCTCTTTCGCGTGATGCGGTAGTACCACTCGTTGTACTGCTCAATTCTGATCAAGGGGACAGGCTCTCACAAAATGACCGTAAGTGTGTCCTGCCAAGAATTCCAAACCTCAATTTCTCGTGCGCACAAGTCGTGCACATTCACCTTGCCAAACCGTCTGACACCCGGTGGGTTCTGGTGAACCCTCATATCTGGGGCATCTGCTGGCAAGCCCTACGGGCAGTCGAAATGGCACAATGTAAGATCTTTGCAGCTGCCATTCCGCAACCTCGAAGTGGATCAGGAGTATGCACTGCAACCCGGAGAGCGTGAAGACGAACAATTCTGTCACCCATTGCTGGAAACGCTTGTATGGTGCCCAACGCATTAGGCCTGGGGATAACGAGTCGAGCTCCCCCCGATAGAGCGTAATGTTGTGATGGGGATCATCTCTTCATGGGTAATGGCTCAGCCTCCGGCTGTACTCCCAAGCGTGCAACTGAGGCCACACATTCTCGGTTCGGTCCCTACGCTTGGGTGTACCGATAACAATGTCTTTGTAAGACCACACCTGAGAACAAAGACAAATTATATGTAGTATCGTAAGAATTTATTGCCGATTCAACCCAAAAAAACCCGATAACGTAATCAATATTTATATGATATACCTGCAATAGTGAGAGACATGCACATATAGCTTTGAAGCGAGTCTCGTTGCCTTGTGCAATGCTCGGTACAGGTCTGCAAAAGTTGCTGCACCCCAGGCATACCCCAGGCATACCCCCAACCTCTTGTAGGTTACCCAACAAAGGTAAATATTTGACGCTGACCGTATTCTTCGACGTCGTTGGGAATAAAATTGCCCCTATCACCCACAAGAGGAAAGCCTTTGTGTACAGCACAAGAATCCCATCCGTGTAGTTTTTCGGCAGAACGCTATAAGTATCTACCAATCACTTCAAATTTATACCACCAGTGCTAAATTGATCTTGAGGTATGGAGGTAAATAAGTTCCTAGCGGCTCTCTTATTCGTTGCTTCCGAAAGATGAGCAATTACCGGCAGCCCTGTCACCGGTAACCCTAAGATGAACCCTACATCTTCTAGGGTAATAGCCATCTCTCAAATTGGGAAGTGAAACGTATTCGTTTCACTTCTCCACCTGTCAACAAGGGCACCTATCAAGGCCCGGTCAAGTTGTTGAAAGATTTGCCCGTGCGTGAAAACCCCAAACTCAATTTCATGTAGCAATATTTTTTGGTATTTGTTCAGTTTTCACAGTTTCAAATTATCGGATACTTCTATTGTGTTGATGAGTGCTCTTTCCTCCGAATTAATAAATACAATTTAAGCAAAGCAAAGAGTATACAAAGTTCGTGAGAATAAGAAAATAAACAAAAAACTAAGTATCTTACTTGTCCATTCCAGATAGATGTACTGATATTGTCACGCCCCCCGGAAGGGGAAGTGCAACACTAACAAGCTGGCTAACACATATACCTCAAGGATAAACAGAGCTTTACTACAAAACCTCAAAAGAAATAGCGGAAGTATGCTTAAACATTACAGTCGTCCATAAGTGGAAAGACTGAACATAGGCAAATGATTAAACTCAGTAGTAAACACATCCCAAGTTCTTATAACATTACCGGCTATCCACTTTGCATCAATCGTCTTCCACCAAAACCCTGCATCCTCACTCAAATAAAAAGTAGCCAAAGAAACTTTCTGTGCAGGAGTTAATTGCATTCTCTCAAATAATTTCTCCTTATTGCTTACCCATTCCTCTGCCTCATCCGAATTAGCACTACCCGCAAATATAGTAGGCTTAAGCTTGACAAACCTTTCAAGTAAGGTCAGATCATCAGTAGCTATAGCATGCCTCACCTGGGAACTCTCGCCAACCTGACTGTGCTGGTGATTGTTTTGCGAAGATTCTAGGGCATTGGCTATGCGTCCAACTAACCCAATTATCTCCCGTAAATTAGGATCAGTTCCTTGTGTACCCTGCCCCATAGTACTTTCCTCTCTCTGGCCTGCCATATATCGCACCTGAATAGGCATAAAAATATGTTTAGGCCACACCAAATTTCAAATCAAATAAACTAATCAATTCCGAAGATCTTAGCCTGGCTTCCAAGCAACTATAGCTCTGATACCATTAAATGTCACGCCCCCCGGAAGGGGAAGTGCAACACTAACAAGCTGGCTAACACATATACCTCAAGGATAAACAGAGCTTTACTACAAAACCTCAAAAGAAATAGCGGAAGTATGCTTAAACATTACAGTCGTCCATAAGTGGAAAGACTGAACATAACATTATATTACATACCACCTATCTTCTATACAAGTACTACACTCCAAAATAAAAGAAGAACAACTAAAACGTTGCTCACCCAGCGTAATACTCTTGAGTTTCCCCGAGGTAATTCTCTTCGTCCCTTGGCAAATACTCCGCCTTCGAACCTAGAAAAAAAAGTATCGGGAATGGGTCAGCCTAATGGCTCAGTAGGGTATCCGGTGCTTTTAAGTCCAAACATGACTTGATCATATTATATATAGTTAGTTTGAACGTGCAAGTCACTTTAACAGATGATACCTACGTACTTAAGAATAATTGAACATATCGAGTAACACATGCAAGCAGCTGCGCACACTTGCCTTCAAAAGAAACGAGAATAACATATCGAGCAAGATTTGATATCTTGTAGAACATACACAAGAATGACAACCAAGACCTAAATATTAACTTGATCTCGCCAAGAATAACCATACAGTACAAAAAGTTCAAGACAAATATAAGTCAAGTACGAGAATATCAATATGCAAATATGCCCCTTATGCACGAGCCAACCTTCCCTGAGTGCGAGAGACTTTTCGTATCGCAACCAACTGATGTAGCGGGTTCGATAGAAGAAGTCCAACGTCATCACAGGCACGCCAATAATTCCTTTCGAGAATTAGTACGCATAGCTAGTGCGCACTATCAAGACATGAACGAGAACGAGAACCCTGGCCGGATAACTTCCAACCCCGGCAAATAACACCCTCAACTCACTTTTTTCCTCCTTCACGTGATATGCATAATCATCTACATACGTCAACATGAATGTCATCAAGTACCTCAAAAGAGGTTTAATCCCCTGTCGAGTCATATTTACCATAATATCAACAATACATGCCAAACATGTAACCTAATCTGCCCAGTATTTCAAATGGCAGCAGGAGTAGTCTGTACTCCGAAAATCATAACAATTTAATTACAAGGCTTCTACAGTCAAACTATATATTTATGAAAACTAGACTTAAAGAGCTACATCCCAGTAGTTTACTTGACACGAAAATATTGTTTTAAGATCATATTAAGCCCCTTAAAAGACAAACTTCAGAATCTGCCTAGCTACAGTTTCACAAGATATGTTCCAAGCCACGAATTTTAAACCATAGCAATAGTACTTGAAATAATCTGGAATTTGGTATGTATACTCTATACATGTACTAGTATAACATATAAAATAACCAGATCCATATATCAACTAAAAGTATACCTTTCTAAGCACCAAAAGTACCCTAATTCCATGACTGTTTTGGTAGTTTTCAGCATACATGAACACACATCTCCTTGAATCATTTCAAACTTAAAAAAAACACAAGATAACCTACCTTAAAGAATTTTAGGCCAAGCCAATTCAAGAAGATTTTCTCCTTTGTTCTTCCTTTTCTTCTTCTCTTCTTCTCTTCCTCCCTTTCCCTCCTTTCTTTTCTTTCTCTCTTTTTCTTCTCTTTGTTCTATTTTGACCGAGACTAGAGGTCTTGCAACCCCACCTTCTCTTTTGTTTCTAAATTATCCACTTAGGCTTCTTTCCATTTTATTTTTTTTTAGTTTCTTTTGCTTACTCACCACCAAATAATAGGTGGCAAATCCTCCAACTTTTCTTATTTGCATATTGGCCCCAAGGTTTTGCATAATTACTTTTTAACCCTAAAGTTTTACATAATTACATTTTGGATCCACAACTTAATTTCAATATTTCTTTTATGTAGACATATATTATAACACGATTACATTATTTCAATCGAAGTGAAATATGTTTAAACTTAATAAAATGATTAGACGCTAATCAAGATCGGGGCCTCACAGATATGGTTTTGCTAGTCGTATAATACGGAGGAATCTTCTGGTCCAGGGTTAAAGTCCATTTTTTGGCAACTGAGATTATGCAAAAACGTCAAGTTTGGAAGGCTTTTATCAATCACTCGCAAATTACCAACGTTATCACATGCATAATACATACAACGCTAGCACACACACACACACACACAGAGTCGGATTTTACCAACGCTAGCACATGAACAAATCATACGCTAGCACATGCTCAATACATAATCAAAACCATGCATAAGATGCAATACTCATAACAACTCCAGATTATGAACAAATAAAGGATTGGTTTGTGAACTTACGTGATTAATGAGACGATTAAAGGATTTGTTGGGAAGAAATAGCACAAATCTGCTTGCCAACGCCGCTGGGAAATTTTCTGTGCAGAAAGATTGGAAAAGAGTTTCGAAGTTAGGTTTTGTGTGTATATATATGGACCATCCGCTACATTGTATCGCGAACGATAAACAGACAGAAGATTGTCCGCAATATAATATAGAGGACGGTTTGAATAAGGACAAAGTAACAGTCGTAACCGTCGTGGAGGGACAAAACTGTCGTAACAGTCGTGACATGATTAGGATTGACATGACATGTGACATGCAAGTCGTCCGCCACACAGTATAGCGGACAGATTTTTGTCAGGTCAAAAAGTCATGTGCTACATAGTGTAGCAGACTGTTGTGGAAGGCAGTTTGGTAAAAAATTCCTTTCGCGATACTGTATCGTGAACGGCTGACAGTCTTTTAAATGATGGACGGTCAAATCGCGTTTGTAAGATATCCTATTTTGCCAGCACTCTCAACGGATCAACTCATATATATATATATATATATATATATATATATATATATATATATATATATATATATATGGGGGCCGATCCACACCTACCGGTGGAGAAATTGTTATTTCTCCACCGAACCGCTGCAAAGAGCAGCGGTTGCAGTGAAAGGGAAAAAACCCAACCGCAACACTTTGTTACGGTTGTTGCATTTTTTTCAAAAAAAAAGGACATATATTATAATAATAATAAAAAGGACATACATATATATTATAATAATAATAAAAAGGACATGAAAGGACAATGGAGAAAACCCAACCGCCACACTTAGTGGCGGTTGGTATCATTGCAAATTTTTTTTTTGTCACTAAAGGTGAAAACTTAATTAGCAGTTTTTCACGAATTTATAAAAAATAGCTAGAGCTAGATTTTACAAAATTGCAAAAAAGAGACCATAGTTATTTTTAAAAGATCTATATCAATAAAAAATTTCAGATTTTTTCAAAAACTGGAAAGGGGTTAACTGAACGGGGAACCTTGTAACTTTGCAGTATAATTTAAAATATCAAGCTAGCGCGATTTCGTGCCAAACTTTTATGAGAACCCTAAGATGTTGGGAAGTTCCATTTTCCAGGATTTTGGGCCATTCTGAAATTGTTAGCTAATTTTTTGGCAATACTTTGTTGCGGTTGTTGCATTTTTTTCAAAAAAAAGACATATATATTATAATAATAATAAAAAGGACAATGGAAGGACAT
The DNA here is from genome assembly GCA_033070095.1 of Escallonia herrerae. Taxonomy (NCBI): domain Eukaryota; kingdom Viridiplantae; phylum Streptophyta; class Magnoliopsida; order Escalloniales; family Escalloniaceae; genus Escallonia; species Escallonia herrerae. Next base: position 30,674 of record JAVXUP010003132.1, on the reverse strand, counting down.
GGAGAAAACCCCAACTGCCACACTTAGTGGCGGTTGGTATCATTGCCAAAAAAAAATTTTCTGTCGCTAAAGGTGAAAACTTAATTAGCAGTTTTTCACGAATTTATAAAAAATAGCTAGAGCTAGATTTTGCCAAATTGTAAAAAAGAGACCGTAGTTATTTTTAAAAGATCTATATCAGGGAAAAATTTTAGATTTTTCCAAAAACTGAAAAGGGGTTAACTGAAACAGGGAACCTTGTAACATTGCAGTATAATTTAAAATATCAAGCTAGCGCGATTTAGTGCGAAACTTTTATGAGAACCCTAGGATGTTGGAAAGTTCCATTTTCCAGGATTTTGGGCCATTCTGAAATTGTTAGCTAATTTTTTGGCCGAACGGTGCAATTTTTTGGGAAATGGACCTAAAAAAATTAGCCCGTTCGGCCAAACAATTAGCTAACAACTTCGGAATGGCCCGAAGTCCTGGAAAATGAAACTTCCTAACATCCTAGGGTTTTCATAAAAGTCTTGCACGAAATCGCACTAGCTTGATATTTTAAATTATACTACAAAGTTACAAGGTTCCCCGTTTCAGTTAACCCCTTTCCAGTTTTTGGAAAAATCTGAAAATTTTCCCTGATATAGATCTTTTAAAAATAACTATGGTCTCTTTTTTACAATTTGGTAAAATCTACCTCTAGCTATTTTTTATAAATTCGTGAAAAACTGCTAATTAAGTTTTCACCTTTAGCGACAAAAAACAAATTTTGCAATGATACCAACCGCCACTAAGTGGCGGTTGGGTTTTCTCCATTGTTCTTTCATGTCCTTTTTATTATTATTATAATATATATGTATGTCCTTTTTATTATTATTATAATATATGTCCTTTTTTTTTGAAAAAAATGCAACAATCGCAACAAAGTGTTGCGGTTGTTTTTTTGGCAAATAAATCCCAACCGCAACACTTTGTTGCGGTTGGATTTTTTCCCTTTCACTGCAACCGCTGCTCTTTGCAGCGGTTCGGTGGAGAAATAACAATTTCTCCACCGGTAGGTGTGGATCGGCTTCCTATATATATATATATATATATATATATATATATATATATATATATACACACACACACAGAGAGAGAGAGAGAGAGAGAGAGAGAGAGAGAGAGAGAGAAAATGGCAACTTGAGTTAAACCCTCATGGGTTTAGATTTTCAGGAAAGGTGCGCCGCACTATCATTGTTGGCCAACAAACTCACTCACGTATGGGTCTTAGCGGGACCCTCGAGCAGTGGTGGACCTGTTGAAGGGCCAGGGGGAACCATGCCCCCTTCCCTCCTCTCATATATATCACTAAAAAATCACTAAAAATTTCTGATATTACCGAGATGACATTTAGTTAAAACATTAATATTTAAAAAAATCTTAATATATAATTTGAAATTTAAACACTTTCACTTTGTTTGTAGTTAAAATTGTGTTACAAGAAATGATATTTTTAGTGACGGAATTTGACTCCGTAACAGAAATTTCATCACCAAACAAGTCAATGTTAAGCTGTAAAAGTTAATTTTGAGTTAGCGACTAAAATGTCCTTCGCTAGAAGTTTTAGTGACGGAATTTTCTAATCAAATGCTCTAATTGTGTTTTTAAGATTTTTTTTTTTTTTGAGTTTTAGAGTTATAAAAACACATAACCCTAATTTAATACTCATTGTTTTATTCTTTGATTCCTTTCTCCTAATCTCTCACAGCCACCCCCTTCCCCCGATATCCAACTGCTGAATCTTTCTTCTCTCTCGATCTCTCACCGCCGCCTCCTCCCCCGGCATCCAAATGCCCAATGCCCCGCACCGCCTCCACCTGATTGTGCGAAGCTCTGTGCCGTCATTCCCTGTCGTCCCATTATTGCAGTCGATGCTGCCGTGGCTGCCGTCCCCTTTGCTCCCACCGCTGCCGTGGCTGTCGTCCCCATTGCCGTTCCCCTTAATTTTTGCATTATCTTAATATATCTTGATCTATACATCTTCTGTTCTGGCGATATACTGGGAGTTAACTTGTTAGGATTGTTTTGGGGCCTAAAAGCATAGATGAACCTCGAGAGGTGATGTATCTGTGTCAGATACGTGTGAGTACTGTTAATTTACAGATGCTCACCCAGTGTGTCTTTGTACTGCAATGTGTCACTCACATACACATGTGTGCCTGTGTGGATACATATTGACTTGGCGACCGATCCAAGGCCACCCTTGGGAGGTCCCCTTCCTTCCAATGCACCACAACCAATATTCTAGCATTTGCCATCTCTTCTTCTAATAAAACACAATAAACCATGATATGACATCTAACATATATTTAGGCTTATATGGAGGTTGGCAAACTTGTCGACAAGTTAGAATGTGTATTACTTTTAGTCGTTTTGTGATTTTTTTTGGTTTTGTTTAGAGTTCTAGTTGTTTTGATTGAATTTTGTTTTGTTAGTTGCGTATGATGCATTCACTTGTGATATAGCTTCAACAACTTGCACGTATAATTAGAAATATAGATGATGACATGCAATTGTCACTACCTCTGAGGCAAACGATCAGTTACTAGGATGAGTCTGCATTTTGCGAAGCTACTTTTTATGGTCTTGTATTAGAGACAAGCCTGTCCATAACCGCGGTACTAATTTTAAACTCTATAGAATACTGACTCAATTTTGAAGTGTACTTTGTAGAATTTGTTTTATATCATGTACGTTAATTCATATTCGTGATGTGGTGTGGTGTGGTGATGCGTTGTGATAGATAGAGAGAGGTGATAGAGTAGGTTGATGATAGAGAGGGGTGTACTGGATGTTGAGATTTGCGTAGTGTGGTTTTGTGAAGTGTTGTTGCTTTGTTTTGTTTCGTTTTCTTTTCTTGGGAGTGGAACGTTAGCGCAAGCTCAATCTTGAAGAGACTTACATGCCACTACACGTTTTTTTTTTTTTTTTGTGTATTGAACTTTGTTGATGCTCTCTTCTACAGGAAGTAATGAAAATGCTTTAGTGGTCAGGCTCTTACAAAAGGGAAAAAAACATAAGGCTGGACGAAATTATAGGCTCATGATTCCATCATGGTTATGCCTATTTTTATTATGTCTTGGTTTAAATACTAGTATCCCTATTTATGGATCCATGTCCAGTCACCAGCTTATTTTATTGGTCTTCTATGATTTTGGTTTTAATTGATTAATCTTATATCTAATAAATTGTTTTAACTATATAATTATCTCAACACATGTATTGAATTGTCCACATAACGCCTTTAAGTTTAAGGTGGAAGGTGCTCATTCAATGACCTCTGAGGATGATTTTGAGATAGCTCACTGTACTGGATGTTCTGGACAAGAAGGGACATGCAGTGAGCCTTGGAACTTGCAGAACACTACCGCGGTCGAGGATGAGCAGTGTAGGAGGTTCATCTAGACATATCATTGCCACATAAAATGGGATTGAGGATATCCCCGAGCACTGGAAGCCACAAACTGAATAGTTTGTTTAAAGAGTTTATGCGAAAGTCTAAGGAAGCAGAGGCACGTCAAGCAAAGGGACATCATACAGAGGTACATATTCATGTATCTGTGTGTACGTGTGCATGGAGGGGATTTTGGGTGGGTTCTATCACAGTGGTAATGGAAATAATGAGCTCACTTAAAGAATGATTTAAGTATAGTCAATGATGGTGTGGGTGCCAAGGAGGAATATGACCTTTATGAGGACGGAAATTGAGTGACCAACCAATCCCCTCTCTTTGATATGTTCAAACGTCGACTTACTTTCATGTTCAAGGATTGTCGTTACATTGTGATAATTTAGGAATTGTATTTGACTTGGTATTTGATGTGCTTATAAATTTGTGAAGTTTGATGTGTTAATGAATTTTGTGGAGTTTGATGTGTTGATAGATTTTGTGGAGCTTGACGTGGTAATGGATTTTGTATAGCTGGATGTGTTGATGGATTTGTTGTATACAGGTTTAAAAAGATATGGGATTTGAAAAGAACATGCAAAACTATAATTCTTTTATTGTCTAATTTTGGCGACGATTATGATTTGTGACTATATGCATAAAACCAAAAAAATTGCAAAACCAATATTGATAGCCAAAACCCTTGTAAAAAGGAATTACTGACATAATATTTACCTTTTCTGTGATGGAATTATCCATCTCCAATTATTTTATACAAAAATTTTAAAAAATAAATTATGTTTTTTGAAATAAAAAAACCTTTAGTGACGGAAATTTTCGTCATTAAAGGTCTCCATTCCATCAATGATGGCGTGACGGAGTCACTAAATTCTATCACTAACTTTTTAGTGACGACACTTTACGCCATGGAAACGTGTGACAAAATTTTTCATCACTAAAACTTTTTGTGACGGAAATTTCTTTTTAAGTGATGGATTGTGGTCAAACCATTTGAAGTTTGGAGAATTTAATTTTGGATTGAATTTATCAATTTTCTATGTTTTGTTAGTTTAGTTTCAATTCACAAAAAATACTTATTATTCTTTTTGTTTTGTATAGACAAACTCAAAGTTTGACTATTACTTTTTCTTGCTACTCAATTCTCAGATGTATATTGTCCATATGCGTACAGCTAATATATTTACAAGTGCTATATGTGAGTAGTATTTTATCAAATTATTTCTAATCTAGTGCGCAAAAACTAGGATGTATAAATGCAAACAAATGATATAACCTGAATATAGATCTAATTATAGTACTAATGCACATGGAAATATGATTTTTTTGATACATCTCATGCAATGAAAGACTAAAAGTACTTAAAGTTTACTTGATGCCGCTTCTTGTATCAAATATGGTCATATTGAAAAAATTTTAAAACGCTATTAAGTAAAGTTTTTATATGCAACTTTTGGTTTGGGTCCGACCTTTCCTTCGAGGCAATTAGATCGTCGTGCCGCCTGCGGCATCCAGAGATATCAATGGGCCACGCTTGGGGCCAGCCCAGCCCAGGCCCAACGGGCTAGAGGAGCAAACCAGGCTAGACCGAGCATCGAGCCGTGGCAACCGGGTCCGGCCCAGGCCCAGGCTTTGCCCCGCTGGGGATATCTTGGCCCTGTCCAAGTTCAAGCCCTAAGCATTGTTTTAAAAAATTAATTTTTTAAAACAATGCTTTTTAATCATGTTTTATGTTGCGAAAAAATTAAGATAAATTTGTTCATACGCCCTCGTCCTTTTATCTGGGTCGGTACCACTTTGACTCATTTGATGCTTCTAGAGATCGTGGGAGGTGTCATTCTGAATGTCGATGGATGATAACTAGAGAAGGCTTGTTGCTTGGTTATGTTCCACAAGATGGCCTTTGGGATATGTTTCCCATGACACAAGCATGATTTGAATTACATAGGTAGTCACGTACCATCAAGCATATCAGTAGATTGTCTTCGAAAACATTTTTAAGTCGCTATTTACCTTTATGGATACACTAATCTGAAAAAACAACTTTGACAATGAAACCACCTTTTAATGTGCATGTCTGCGTAACTAAAAACATAGAAACTCCTACATATGTTATAGATCTCTTGGACTAAATTTAGCTTGATTATCAAGTCCATTAAAAATTTCTTGCCTTTGTTCTAGTAAAATGCATGTTCTTTGTAAGCAACTGACCTTCTAAGAGTCATCTCTGGCATGGTTTTCATGCTCTGGTTTGCTGTTGTGGACTACGGAGTTAAGAAGCTTGAAATAAGACGGACCAAAAATTGTTAGAGTAAGATGTATACACACATAACAGCCTGTTTCTAGAGCTTTATGAGGACAATAGAAGTTTATTTAAGAACAACTTACGGTTAGATTTGACCGATTAAACTACCATATTATCTTAATCAATTACACATGCATTTAACATATGTTATTCGAATGCTAAACTATTCGTCATTTTGTTACAAAAAAATTACTTTTAGTACTTAAACGAGAGCATGAACAGATAAAAGTGTTCATGAAGATGCTTGCGAACGGCACGTTAAGCATGGGATTTTTATATAGAGTTTTTATGTTAAAGTTGGACTGTGTGCATAATTGTCAAAAAAATTAGAACGCCTAAACCTAGATAACTTAAAAAGTCAAGGCCAAATAACCTAAGCCCAAAAATTGAATTTTGGGGCTGGGGCAGATTCGGGACAAAATGCAGGTTAGAGTTGTCAAACGGGCCGAGCGGCCCGCAGGCTGCCCGGCCCCTTTCTGGCCCGGTCTGGCCCTGCTCCGTTTAAGAATAGTAGAGGCCTGGACTTTTAGAGTTTCGGGCCTGGGCTTGGACCAGGCCAGAATTTTCAAGAAAAAAGCCCGGGTAAGGCCCGGCCCGAAAATGGCTCTGGTTTGGCCCGGCCCGAACCGTGGCCCGGAATTGGCCTGAATCTGGCCCGTTTCTTTACTTTTCAAATTCAATTTCCCCCCAACGGATTTATTCCCCTTTTACCCCTAAATTTCACTTTTACCCCCCCAACAGCAAAATAACGGTTAGTTTGGGAGGTATTTTGGTTCAAGTTAATTTTTTCAACTCTTTTAAGGTTTTTAACACTCTTACCCTCCCCAACAATTATAAACGGATAGTTTTTAGGGGTATTTTGGTCTTTTGTGAAGTTTTAAAAATCTATAAATTCACACCATTTCTCTCTAATTTTTCACACCAATCTTCTTACTCTCTCTTATATAAACATTTTATATTTCTACAAGCTTTGCTACTCTTGCTAATTACTACTCTTATTTACTAATTAGTACTCTTGCTAAATTTTAATTACTAACCACTCCTCTTATTAATTTGTTACTCTCTAATTCTTTTGTCTAGTAGTTAGTAATTAGTGAATTTTTATATTTATCAATTACTATTACTAACTTTTTTTAATTATTAACTCTCTCCAATTTCGAATTACCCTCAGTGATTCATTTGTTACTCTTTAATTCTTTTAATTGTTATTTCTAATTACTAATTACTGCTCTTATACTTGTGTATTTAGTTACTCTTACTAATTTTATTTTTCAATCTAGTAAAAAATTTTAGCGTCAAATATGGTTGAATTACTGAAGAAACTAAAGCGTGGATCATCATCACGAAAAACATCGTCATCATCACAAACACCACCACCAGCACGAGCGCTAGCACCAAGGCCATCACAAACACCAATCCAAGCACCACCACAACCATTCGTTCCTGGACGAATGAGTACAAGCTGTATGATAGATACCCAAGCTAATTAGGAGTTCAATCAAAACATTCCAGATTTTGAATACACGCCTGATCAAGACCCCCCGCATTATAGTCAAGGACACAGTTCGGTTGGCGAAGCTACTACCAGGTGAAGGTACTTCTAATTCAGCAGGTTCGTCTACTTTTTTCTCTTTTAATGAGATTGGTGTATATTCAAATACTGATAATTATGGTGATTTATCAATGCAAGAACAGTTTAATTTTAAATTTATTAAATTTTTGAAAACAAAATCAAAGCATGTATAAAATTTTCGCTCAAATTGCACGGGATGTACTGCAAGTGCAATCCTCCATGGTTGCTTCAGAGTCGACATTTTCAGCGAGCGGAAGGGTTTTGAATGACAGGAGGAGTCGTCTTAACCCCGAGTCGCTCGAGCTATGTGTATGTTGGAAGGATTATATTGATGCAAAATACCGCGAGTAAGATAAACTGATTGATGATAGAAAGAGCAGTGACTCGGATGTTGAAGTACTTCGGATGATTAGGTAATTTCTTTTTATTTTCCTTCTCTTAAGTTTTAAGAATAAAATTTCTCACAAAATATATTTTTTTTTCACATATATATATATATATATATATATATATATATATATAATAAGTTTTTACAAGTAAGATAGATAATTTTTCGTATATATAAAAAAATAGGTAACTTCGCCTGTTTGTTTACAAGCAGCAGGTCACAAGCCCGGATAAAAGGAGGAGGGCATATAAACACATTTATCTTCAATGTATATGATTTATAATGAAATAAAATGATAAAGATTATGTTCTTTAAATTGTGAATATTGGACATGCTTAGAGTACAATTTGCTTAAATAATAACAACAAATTACCGTAATTAAAGCCTTTACCTTGAATAACAAGAAAATGCAAAAAAAAAAAAATTAGGCCCGGGCCCCACCCAAGCCCGGCCCTAAATGTTGGGCTTAAGGCCTGAGCTTGGACTGGGCCCAGATATCCCCACATTCTGGCCAGGCCCGGCCCGTTTGGCAGCCTCTCTGGCTCGGTCCAGGCCCGTTTTGCTAAAGGCCTGATGGGCTTGGGTTGGGCCGGCCCAAGCCCGGCCCATTTGACACCTCTAATGCAGGTCAAAAACGGGCTGGGCCCTTTTTTGGGCTGGATCTGGCTTGACACGGTTTAGCAGGGCCGGACCATGTCGGGCTCTTTTTCCAATTCCTTGCCCTAGGGCCCTATCGACTAGGGCCATCAGCCGACCCGTTTTAGGCCAGATCGGCTTGCCCAGGGGGGGCCCGGCCCTTATGACATCTCTAGCAGCATGCACCGTAGTTCTGATACTCAATCCGCCATGGGCTATGGTCCCTCTATATTTTTGTTTGCTTTAATTTCCCTTAACTTAGATTGGGTTTGAAAGTACTTTCAGTTTTGGTTTTCTGTTTTCAAAAAAACAAAAATCAGTTTAGTTTTTTTTTTTTTTACAAAAACAAATTGATATTTGATTACCCAGTTTTTATTTAGAATTTTTTTCTTTTTGGGTGTTTGATTACCCAATTTTTTTTATTTAGTGGTGATTGCGATGGTGATGGTGGGGTGTGGCGGTGGCCGGCCGTGGCCCTTGGTGGCGGCCGGTGGCTGTGGCAGTAGGGGGTGGTGGTGGGGTGGTATTAAAATAAAAACTAAAACTGAAAACACAAAACTCTAAAATTGGAGTTTTAAAAAACAGTCATGTTTTAAAAACTGGTTTTCAAAATTGAAAGGAAAAAAAAAACCTGTGTGTCAACGCATTTTTTTTTCTCTTGAAAACGAAAATATTTTCAAATAGAGCCTTTAGTTTCCTATTTCATTTGCAATGCCTGAAGGCAGTGACTTTCTTCTACCATATTACTAGAAAACCCTGCTATATTGTCACAAGAGAAAAGGGAGAAGAATGCAGTTCTTTTGCATTATGTTCCATGAACGATACAATAAAAAGAAGAAATAAAGGCCTTTTAGCGACCAAATTTGCCTTTACTGCCCTCTCCATGGTTGGGAGTTCTTGCCTTGTATCGATTTGGTTTCGCCTCTTGCCAAACCGAAATCGGTACCTAAGTTGATCATGAATACTTATTATTCGTGTGGTGAGATTTTTACTTTCCAACTGCGAGGATCTGGATCCTGTGAATGGTATAGTCAACCTTGCAACATCGAGCCCTTATAGCATCTATTTCCTGTACAACATAAGCTTATCACTGACATACCGATTATATTACCATCGTGTATGCTACTTATTAAGCTTTAGTGCTAGCTTATGAGACCATAATTGAGATTAATGTTTACATCGTTGGAGAGTGTTTTAGCAACAATCTCGTTTTATGGTAAAATAGAAATATGGAGTGAAGCAACGTATATGTAGGATGGCATAATGAGAGAGGTGGAGTTATCTAATTTCCATGTCGTTTCATGTCAACTGCTACGTCACAATGCAGTTGAACATGATGCTTCATCCACGCTTTGTTGATTAGACTCTATTCATATCTGGATAATGTCACTGTTCAGACACGCTTTAGTTGAAGCATATTTTATATTGTTTGACTCATTCTCTGATAACCTAAATTTTTGATGATAACTTAATAATATTAGAGGTGTTGTTGCATAAGATTTTGGACTCGATTCTTCCCGTTCTCAAGGCTTATATATTGAATTACTAATTATTAAAACAGATTCCATCATGGATATTTGTGACAAAAAGTTACATACAACAACTAAAGTTTAGCTTTAGCAACAAATGTAATCTGGAAGAGCGTACTTATAGTAAAATAAATAAATAAAAAGTAAACTGTTGTGTACAGAATGCGTCAACCGTCTGTAATATTAGAGTCGAAATTTGAATTCTAAAGTCTGCTCTGAACCTGACAAAAAGCTCAGTCAAAAAATACGGTGCAACAGGTCAGCCTAGTAGTTAGTAGAGAAGAGAAAAAGCACCCGTTAAGGATTTACAGACGAACACCTGTTACATAGGATAGTGGTCTCATGCCTCTCAGCATGTTGGGGTTGCCACTTAAGTCTATTTGTCTCCTGCAAAGTTTTGTGGACCCGTGTCATCACTTTCACCCCAACGGCGAGACCATGTTGCTCGTAATTTTAGTAGCTTTTTGAAACTTTCTTTTTTTTTTTTTTCAGTTTTGAGAACCGAAAAAAAAACATCGTTTAATTGACAATTTTAATTTTTTTCTACAATTTTGTAAATAAGTTTTCAAAATGGGACTGTTTTCAATTTTTTTTTTTAAGATTCATATTTTAACTTTTGTTAGAAGTATTTTATGTCACTTATTTACTTCGATCTTCATAACCAACACGTATCATCCAATAACATCAAAGCACCAACATTGCCAACTACCCATACCTATTGATCGCTACCACCACCACCACCACTAATCAACACCAGCGAACACCAAACTACAAACATTGTTAATAGTCACAGCGATTGACCGTCGATTCACTACATCTACTGATCAACACACTCAAACACTAAGTTTTCCAACACCGACATCGCCAATATTCACCAACACTCATGAATACAACCAACCACCATAGCCACTAATAACACCACAATCACCACCATCATCACTGACCAACACCGCCGAACGCCAAACCCTCCAACATCGGTCACCATCACTTCTCTAAATCCAAATATGCCATTGCACTAACCGCCATTATCCCTGCAACAAACACCATCACAAGATTTCACTCATCGCTTAATCCTAGTATCTTCGATTTGTGCAGGTAAATTTTATGCCATTCAAACCCCTTCACTCAATCAAACTCCAACCAGACCCAATAAAATCATTACTCGCTAGCTGGTGTGTTACTATCATAACAATAGTTGGATGGTGATAGAGGAGATGTGTAGGTCAGTGGAGGAAATTCTGGTTGTTGAAAATGAGAGTTCAGAAGAAACTCTCAAATATTGAAAAATAAAAGAAAAGCGAAGAGAGGAAAAATAAAAAAAATAAAAGTAAAAATCAATTATACAAAACTACTATCAAATAACCTATTAGTTTTGTAAAAAAAAAAAGAAACTTAAAGAGGTTTTTTAATTGATTTTTTCAAAAATTAAAATTAAAAACTAAAATTGATTTCAAACACAGCATTTGAAAGTAGATAGTCGTCTTTGCCACTTTATCATAAAACATAAAGAGTTCCTTTTTGTTCGTGTTGAGGTTGTAACAGTGTACATTTCAAGACTTTGATTGATGATGCAATAAATCTAGTTTACTACTGTAGCTTCCAACATTATGGAATCTGACTTAACTGGCAATCAGACTTGGATCAATGATGCCTAATAATGTAGATGCTGCAGCAACTTGGACGGGAAGTCAGAAAAGAAGATATGAAGCATAAGCAAAGTTAGAAGGGATTGAAGTCATGCTTATTAGATCTTTGGATTTCTAGAATTCTTCAACCTCCCAGTTGTTTGTTATATAAGGTAAACAACAAACATCCGAGGAAATGAGTGGCGTCTGGACTAACACGGTGTGAGAATCTTCACAATTGTGATGGATACAAGTGTTAACTTATGCTAGATCATGTATTTGTCTCAAAATAACTGAACAGTTTTTAACTATTACATCGATCACTTTCATTTTTTTTTTTTCCCAATACATCTCAGTCCAAAGACTTTCAATTAAAGAGTATAGTATAGTATGCATAGAGTACTCAAAAGCAAAGGGAAGGAGGAATAGAAGAGAGGCAAGACAAAAGAAAGGAATGGTAAGGCACGATATCCCTACTCAAACTATGAGAAACGACCACTATTTATCTAATTAATTCTCTGAAAAATAGTTTCTCAAACTACTGACTTATGTGAGGAAAGTTGAAAAACTCTCGCTGACTTCTGCTACAGGAAAACGGCAGCAAAACAAAGAGAAGAAAAGAAAGAAATGGAAAGTAGCTACCATAACTACAATAGACTCGGTGCCTAGTTGGGGAACCGCTTCCATAATACGGCAAAGCCTATTGACTACTCCCTCCTAGGAAGAAAGGAAGCCATCAAATTGCTCGTGTTGCTACTTGCTCCACGTTCATTGCATATAATTCCGTTCCATTTGGGATGTTTTAATGCAGAGTATCCACCTTCAAAACAGTAATGTCACCCAAATTGTTTCTTCATTTCCCCGGGAAAACGTTCTTGTACAAATGAATAGGGTTCCTTCACCCTTTTTGTCATCAATACATGTCAAACTAGAACCTTAAGATTTTACTTGGCCATTAAGATAGAGGTTGATTTTTAGTCCCAACGTTAAGGCCCATTTCAAAAATGGCTCTGTACTAAGCTGTAAGCGCTACGTTCCTTTGCAAGGTACGCCGTTTCCTTCTTTTTCTTGTATATGTACGCCCCTTAAAAAGAATGGTGTTTTATATCTATACTTAACTTTTAGCACTTACACTCTATTTTTATCCTGAAAATAAGAAAAACATTACTAAAAGTCATCAGAGATTGTCCTCTAAAAATATTAGCAACAAAAGTGAATAATAGGTCGAGAAAAGTGACATGCGGTTATGAATTTCAAAATTTGCAAATTTTGTTTTCAAGAAAGACGGTTAAATGTATTAAGTTTCATCTTTCCGGGAATAAAAAAGAAAAGAAATAGATAATTCCTTTTAGGGAAAAGTTAATTCAAATAGCTTTCTCTTAGGAAGATTTTCATTATCTCCTTGGATGTTATTGCTAGCGTGGCAGAGCAGTATCACCAGTAGCAAAGCAATATCACATACAAAACTGCTAACTACTCGCAATTCACTTTTTACCATCTAAAATTTATTGTTGTCGCTATATTCTTTAAATGACACTCTTTAGTTCTTTTAGGTATCGTTTAATAACACTTTCAGCTTTAATTTTCTGCTTTCAAAAAAATAAAAACAAAAAAAAAATTATTTATTTATTTTTACAAAAACAAATGCGTGTTTGATTATTCAGTTTTTATTTTGAGTTTTTTCTTTTGAATGTTTAATTACTCAGTTTTTATTTTGAATTTTTTTTATGGTGGTTTGCGGTGACGGTCACTACAAGAAAAAAGGTTTTAGCGACGGACTTTTAGCGACGGAACGACTTCCGTCGCTAAAGGTGTTTTCAGCGACGGAATTTCTGTGGGTAAAAACGTTGTCCAAAAAAATATTTTACCGACGGATTAATCCGTCGGTAAAATCATTCCCGACGGACGTTTAACGACGGTCTTTTAACGACGGTATAAACCGTCGCTAAATGGTTTTACCGACGGATCTTTAGCGACGGGACATGTCCGTCGCTAAATGTGTTCTTAAATACCCAGATTTCTCTCTCTCTCTCTCTCTCTCCCCGTCTATCCTCCCCACCAACCCCCCACGCCGGCGACAGGCCCCCGCCTCCGTCCCTCCCCACTAGCCCCCCACGCCGGCAACAGGCCCCCCCGGCACCACCACACCGCCCTTCCCTCTCCCCTCAGATTTGCCGTCCCCATTGCCACCTCGCCGCCCCGCAGCTACCCCACTACTGCCACAGCCACCTCACAGTCGCACCACCATCGCCACAGTTCCTCCCCCTCCGCCGCACCACCACCCTCTGCCGCTGCCTTCCGTGCGCCACTGTCGTCATTCGCCTCGCACCACCACTGCCTGAACTCACTTTTTTTCCCGGTTATAAATTATTTATCATATTGAATTAATCTGTTGTTATAATGTAATTGTATGCTAGAAATTATTTATCGCATTAAATCTATTGTTATAATGTAATTGTATTTAATCTATTGTAATGTAATTGTATTTGATTTGCTATAATGTAATTGAATTTAATTTGTTGTAATGTAATTAAATTTAATTTTTTGTAGTGTATTGTATTGTATTTAATTTGTTGTAATGTAATTATAACGATTAAACCCTAATTATCCCTAATTTGTTCCCAAGTAACCCTAATTGAACCAAATTAACCTTAATCAAACCGTAATTATCCCTAATCTAACCAATTAACAGTAATTAACCCCGCATAACCCTAATTGAACAAATTAACCCCAATTAAACCTGATTAACCCTGACTGAACCAATTAATTGTAATGAACCCTGATTCAACCTAATCTAACCAATTAGCCCTAATTAATCCCGATTTATCCTAATTGAACCAATAAACCCTGATTAGCCCTAATTGAACCAATTAACCGTAATTAGCTCCAATTAAACCTGTTTGAACCGGTTAACCTTAAACCCTAAACCCTAATTAAAGCATAATTAGCCCGGATAAACCCTAACTATCCTTAATTTGTTCCCAATTATTCCTAATCAAACCGTAATTATCCCTAATCTAACCAATTAACAGTAATTAATCCCGCGTAACCCTAATTGAACGAATTAATCCCAATTAAACCTGATTAACCCTAACTGAACCAATTAATTGTAATGAACCCTGATTCAACCTAAACTAACCAATTAACAGTAATTAACCCCGCGTAACCCTAATTGAACAAATTAACTCCAATTAAACCTGATTAACCCTAACTTAACCAATTAATTGTAATGAACCCCGATTCAACCTAATTGAACCAATTGATTGTAATTGAACCCCTAATTGAATGCCCTGATCCAACCGAACCCTAAATTGAAATAATTGAACCCCCCCTAATTGAACCCTAAATTGAATGCCCCAAATCAATCGAACCCTAAATTGAATCAATAGAACCCCCTAATTGAATCCTAAATTGAAGTAATTGAACCCTAATTAAACCCCAAAATTGAATGCCCTAATCGAATCGAACCCTAAATTGAATGCCCTAATCGAATCGAACCCTAAATTAACCCTAATTGAACCCTAAATTGAATGCCCTAATCCAACTGAAACCTAAATTGAACCATAAATTGAATCCCCCAAATCAATCGAACCCTAAATTGATTCAATAGAACCCCCTAATTGAACCCTAAATTGATGTTATTGAACCCTAATTAAACCCTAAATTGAATGCCCGTGAACGAACCGAACCCTAAATTAAACTAATTGAATGCCCTAATATAATCGAACCCTAAATTGAAATAATTCAAGCGCATCAGTTATGTGCATTTTGAACAATTTTTTCCTATTTGAACATTGATAATTTGTTTGATAATTTTAGGTTGTTAATTGTGTATTTGAGAATTGTGATTATTGATCTGTGATTTTAGGTTGTTAATTGATGATTTTAGGTTATTAGCTGTGCATTTGAAGTAATTGCGATTATTAATTGATGATTTTAGGTTGTTAATTGATGATTTTAGATTGTTAATTGTGCATTGAGCATTTGAGATATTGAGATTATTGACGGAGGATGGGACCCAATTGGATTGAATGTGTGATTTTTGTTAATTTTTATTGCATTGGGCGGCATTTGAGAATTGAGAATTGAGATTGATGATGGAGGATGGGACCCAATTGGATTGAGATACCTGTTAGTTAGTGCAGACATGGATACCACGTCTGATCGACGGTGTCCGACATTTAAAAAATAAATATTTTAATAAATCAATTAACCCTAATTAATTAGCTCTAACGAGCCTTATTAGTTTTAATTAACCCTAAGAACCTAATGAAAATCAAAGTAGTTGAAATTACCCCAAATTAGCCAAAATGAACCCAATTACGCGCATATTGATTATAGTTAGCCTAATTAGTCGTAATTTGCACTAACATAACCCAATTAAGCCTAATTAGCGCTAATTAGGACTAATCAACACTACTCAGCACAATTAAACCCTAATTAGGACTAAATAACCGTAATTAGTCCTAATTAACCCTAATTAGCTATAATTATCCGAAACTAGCCCTCATTAACATTAATTAGCCCTAACATAACCCAATTAAGTCTAAGTAACCCTAATTAGGACTAATCAACACTACTTGGCATAATTAAACCCTAATTAGGACTAAATAATCCTAATTAGTCCTAATCAACCTAATTAGCTATAATTAGGCCAAACTAGCCCTTATTAACATGAATTAGCCCTAACATAACCCAATTAAGCCTAATTAGGACTAATCAGCACTACTCGGCACAATTAAACCCTAATTAGGACTAAATAATCCTAATTAGTCCTAATCAACCCAATTTAGCTATAATGAGGCCAAACTAGCCCTCATTAACATTAATTAGCCTAACATAACCCAATTAAGCCTAATTCGGACTAACCAGCACTACTTGGCACAATTAAACCCTAATTAGGACTGAATAGCCCTAATTAATCCTAATCAACCTTAATTAGCTATAATTAATACTCGTAATTAACCCTAATAACACAGTTAGCCCTAATTAGCCCTTGTGGAATTGGTAACATATGTAACGATCTTTCTGCAGTTACCAATTCCACATTAAATTGTCCAATTAGCTTTTCCAAATTGTCCAAACTGGACATCCAAAGGCTCATTACAAAGAATTACTTTGTAATGAGTACCTTTGAACGGGAACTAAGGGTTTCTATGCATGCATACGTTCAAAAATTGATAACATATGCAAGAATCTTTTCCGAAATATCAAAACTACAGAAAGATCGTTACATATGTTACCAATTCCACATTAGATTGATAACCCTAATTAGCTACATTAATGACGAGATATCCCCCACATTGGATATCTCACCGTGTATGGGGGGATATGATAGATCTGTGGGCTGCGGATCCAGGTTAGGACGCCAAGAGTAAGAGCGAGGCTGAGAACAGACAGAACAGAGATCCAACGCACACGGGGGGGAGGGGGGGTCGGTGCCACACGACATCGTCCGACACATGAACGCGGTCGAGCACCCGGATCTGGAGGAGGATGAGGTCATAGCTCTGACCTATACTCAGACGCACGTGCGGAAGAAGGACAAGGATGAGACGCACCAGGCGGGCGACTATATTTCAGATATTGCCCGGCGGATCGATGTGAGTCAATTTATTTAAGTTGTTAATGTTTTTTCTTTCTATCCTCAATGTCCGTTTCGTTAATTAATGCCCTAACATATCGTTAAACCACTATTTTTGCAGGCCTCGTACGAACAGCTAAGGGGGTCTGAGCAGCAGTCAGGACAGCCATTAGCGTCCACTAGTACAGCTGCGAGTACTGGGGGGTTGAAGCGATGGCTGGATACGCCGGAGGTTATGAATCGGCCGAAAGGCCGCATACGCGGCCTGCCTAGCACGACTGCTCGTGCCGTGATAGGAGCGTCCTCACCCCCTACTGCCCCTCCACAGACACCGGCTCCTCATCCTCAGTTGGACGACGAGGTGATCCAGCGCATTGCTACAGTGGTGGTGAGGATGATCAGGGAGCAAGGCACTGCTGGACAGGCCGAGCCGACCCCGGATTAGCAGGATCCAGATCCGGGACTCGGCAACCCCTGATGAGCCCCTTCCCGTGCCCGTTCCTAGCTTCCCCCCGCCTCCCGCGCCCGGCTTGTACTCTTCTCCCCTCTCCTAACCGGCTGTATCGGTTCCCGGCTTGTACATATATGAGTTTTTTTTATAATAAATATTTTTTATAATTGATTATATATATTTCTTTCTGTATTGATTATTGCGCGTTGTTGTTGAGAATTGAAAATTGTATTACAGGTCTGGGTAATTGAAAAATAAAAAAAAATTCAAAAAAAAATTGACTTTTGGCGACGGATTAATTCCGTCGCTAAAAGTATTCCTACAATCAGTTATTTAGCGACGGAATATTTCGTCGCTAAATAAGTTTTTTAGCGACGGAATATTCCGTCGCTAAAATGTTTTATCTGTCGCTAATTTGACCAAAAAAAATTTTAAAATTCTAAAAATATAATTAGCGACGGAATATCCGTCGCTAATTAAAAATAAATCCGTCGGAAAAAATGACATTTTTAGCGATGGATTTAAAACATTCCGTCGCTAAACTATTAGTGACGGGCTTTTATAAGAGGGATTTTTAGCGACGGTGAATCCGTCGCTAATTCTTTTAGCGACGGATTTTCCCGTCGCTAAAAGCCTGTTTTCTTGTAGTGGGTGGTGGGGCTTGGCGGTGGTGGTGGCCGACTGCCGTCGGTGGCTACAGGTGATGGTTGGTGGCTGTCGGCCGTCGATGGTAGTCGCTGGCGGTAGCTGTCTGCCGCGCAGCAGTTGCCAGTGGTGGGCGGTGGCAGTGGGAGGGTGGTGGTTGTGGTGGTCTCAAAATAAAAATCAAAACTGAACCGAAAACTCCTTTTTTGAGTTTTCAAAAACAACCCTGTTTTAAAAAACTAATTTTTAAAGCTGAAGAAAAAATGAAAATTGTGTGTCAAACACGTTTATTTTCTTCAGTTTACAAAACTGAAAAAATAAACGGAACCAAATGGAGCCTTAGTTACATTATTCTGGCTTTAGTGATCAAAGTTAAGTGGACTTTGGTTGCCAGTTCCTTATGATATAATTATCATATAATGCTACACTACGAATATTATTGTGGTCATCAAATAACTGAATATATGTTGTTTCACTCCCAGTTAAGTGGACAGATTATATTTGCATATCGACCTCATGACATCCAGGTTAAGAGGGAGCAACCTTTGCACCAAGTCATATATATATATATATATATATATATATATAGGGAGCCGATCCCTGTCTACCGGTGGGAAAATACTTATTTCTCCACCAAACCGCTACTCTTTGTAGCGGTTGCAACTATTCTCACAAAAACCGAACCACAACACTTTGTTGCGGTTGGAATAATTTCCAAAAATTCTCACAAAACCCAACCGCAACACTTTGTTGCGGTTGGAATAATTTCCAAAAAGTAAAGCATTATCTCCAAAAGCCAACCGCAACAAAGTGTTGCGGTTCACTCCGAATAGGCCCCCTTCCCCCGCCATGTGGTGTCCCCCCTCCCCCTGTCCCCCCCTCGTCCCCCTTCCCCCCATTTCCATGCCCAACCACAACTCTTTGTTGCGGTTGGCATGATTACTTCAATGGGCCAACCGTAACAAAGAGTTGCGGTTCACCCCCCCCCCCCCCCACGTGGTGTCCTTTCCCCCACGTGGTGTGCTTTCCCCGTCCTTTTTCCTGCCCACCCCCCTCTTTTTTTTTCTAGAGGCAGCTCAAAGCTTAGCCATAGAATCTTCTACCATTTTTTTTGTTTCACAGCTTTGACTGCTCACTCACGGATTTTTTTCTGTCTTATTTCTTCTCTCTCCCTCACTTTTTTCTCTTTATAATCCCTCCTCCCCGAACCCTTTCTTCCACTCTCCATCATTTTTACCAACTACCTTCATACTCCATATCTCACCTACATAGTCTCCACAACAATACAAACAAAAAAATTTTACGCTAGAAGATCGGTGGATTTTTCTTTAAATATATCAAGTTAAAACAAGTAAGTATTTTGAATTTTCTTATAATTCAATGTTAATTTCAAAGTTCAAAAATAGTCATTGTAGACTCAAATTGAAGATAACAAAATACATATCGAAGGAAACAAAAATCAGATCAATCAGAGATCAGATGAGCGGTATTACATTTATAGATTCCAAAATAGCGATTTTTTAGGGAGTCAAAATTAGGATTTTTCACAAATTTATAAAAAATATCTAGAGCTAGATTTTGCAAAAAAGAGACCCTAGTTATTTTTAAAAGATCTATATCAGGAAAAATTTTCAAAATTTTCCAAATACTGGAAAGGTGTTAACTGATACAGGGAACCTTGTAACTTTGCAGTGTAATTTAAAATATCAAGCTAGCGCGATTTCGCGCGAAACTTTTATGAGAACCCTAGGATGTTGGGAAGTTCCATTCCCTAGGAATTTGGGCCATTCCGAAGTCGTTAGCTATTTTTTTGGCCGAACGGGCTTTTAAGCGCTCGATCCGGACACCGGTTCTGGATTTTTGGGTGAAAAGTCCGTAGAATACTTTTTAGATCAAGAATGAATTCGAAAAGCTTAAAATAGCATTTCAAAGTACTTTTGAGATTGTTCTGATGCCAGGGGCATTTTGGTAATTTGCCACCCCGAGAGGGGTATTTTGGTAATTTTACGGTGTTAAGTTTTTCAAAGGACTTTTTAGTCCAGAAATGTAAGTAAAACACCTGAAAGGTTGTTTTGAAGCTAGTTTGGGGCGTTAGGGTGATAATGAACCCCCGAGGGTATTTAAGTAATTGAACAATGTAACACAACTGGAGGAAATAATTTTTAACACTATGTGTGTTCCTAGGGTGTAACACTATGTGTGTTTAATGTGAATACGAAACGTAATTGTCGCTAAAGGTGAAAATTTAATTAGATAGTTTTTCATAAATTTATAAAAACTAGCTAGAGCTAGATCTTGTCAAAGTGCAAAAAAGAGACCCTAGTTATTTCTAAAAGATCTATATTAGGAAAAAAATTTCACATTTTTCCAAATACTGAAAAGGGGTTAACTGATACGGGAAACTTTGTAACTTTGTAATGTAATTTAAAATATCAAGCTAGCCCGATTTTTCGCGAAACTTTTATGAGAACCTTAGGATGTTGGGAAGTTCCATTCCCCAGGAATTCGGGTCATTTTGAAGTCGTTAGCTATTATTTTGGCCGAATGGGCTTTTAAGCGCTCGATCCGAACACCAGTTCAGGATTTTTGGGCGAAAAGTCCGTAGAATACTTTTTAGATCAAGAATGAATTCGGGAAGCTTAAAATAGCATTTCAAAGCACTTTGATAATTTGCCACCCCGAAAGGGGTATTTTGGTAATTTTACGGTGTTAAGTTTTTCAAAGGACTTTTTAGTCCAGAAATGTAAGTAAAACACCTGAAAGGTTGTTTTGAAGCTGGTTTGGGGCGTTAGGGTGATAATGAACCCCCGGGGGCATTTCGGTAATTTGTCGCTCATCGGGGGTATTTTGGTAATTGAACATTGTAAAATTTTCCGCAACTGGAGGAAAGAGTCTTTATTTTTATTTTATTTAATTCTATGACTTGTTGAGAATGATATATTTTTTATTTTTTAGATTTCAGTATAAATATGGATGCAACTGGAGGAAATACTTTTTGTGAAGATTCTGATCCACCTTACTTGGGTCAAGTTTTTCAAACACTGGACGAAGTTGAAGCATACTATAGAGCATATTCGAAAACGATAGGTTTCGGTATTAGAACTAAGACTACTAGAAAACGGGCGAATACAGATCAAATTTGTGGAAGACTATTTGAGTGTCATAGAGGAGCACCGTATGTACCCCCGGTTGTTCGGATCAGTGACGAAGGGCCATCAAGACAAAGAAAACGGGACACATTTCCGGGTACTGGCTGCAAGGCCCATGTGTATGCAGTACACCGGAAAAATGAAAACCATTGGGTTGTGACGGGAGTGGAGTTGAGCCATAATCATCAGTTGATGACCCCTAGTAAGATTGGTCAAATTCATCAACACCGAGAAATAAGCGCGGCACACAGACAACTAATATTTACAATGGCCGAGGCTAAAATTCCACCTTCTAGAATGATGGGGGTTTTCTCAAGCCAGGCTGGGGGGATTGACAAGTTGAGTTTCAACGAAGTAGACCTTCGAAATGAACTTCGTGCTCAGAGGAGAGAGTCTTTCGGTAAGAGTGATTCTCAAGCTACACTTGATATCTTCAGGCACCTTCAGAGTGAGAATTCTGGCTTTTTCTATAGTCTCCAACTGGATGATGAGAACCGCATTAGTACTATATTTTGGGCGGATGCCCGTTCTAGAGCTGCTTACCAAAATTTTGGGGATGTTGTGACGTTTGACACCACATACCGCACAAATAAGTACTCTATGCCTTTTGCTCCGTTCACCGGGGTGAACCACCACTATCAGTCAATCTTGTTTGGCTTTGCCCTGCTTAGGGATGAGACGGAGGAGTCATTTACGTGGTTATTTGAAACGTGGCTTAAAGCAATGTATCATATTCCTCCAAAGACCATCATCACCGACCAAGATCTGGCAATGAAAAATGCAATCGCTAAGGTCCTTCCAGATACTCACCATGGCCTGTGCACATGGCACATAAGCAACAAATATCCCGAACGGCTTCACAATGTATATGCAAACCATCCGACATTCAAGACTGACTTTAATACATGTGTGAAGAAATCGTTGACGGTAGACGTGTTCGAGGAGAGGTGGGCCAAGTTAATGGATGACTACCATTTGCACAATCATGAATGGTTACAATCGTTGTATGAGATCAAGACACAGTGGGTCGGTGCCTACACCAAGAAGTTTTTTGCAGCCGGAATGACTACGACCTCGAGAAGCGAAGGTATGAATGCATTCTTTGATGGGTACGTAGGCCATTCTTCAAGTATAACAGAGTTCGTACTAGAGATGCAGAAAGCCCTTGACAAGCAATTTTTCCTTGAGAGAGAAGCCGACGCGGCTACAGTTTACAGAGAAAGAGCCATAGTAGTTTTTTCACCTTTGGAGGCTCATGCGGCTCAAGTCTATACCAAGGAAATGTTTAGACAGTTTCAAGAGGAACTACTAAAGTCGAATCAATATAGCATGACAAAGTTGCACGAGTATTCCACCAGAGTGATCAAGGTTTATGCTTTGACAAATGTGACGAATTTCGCCAATCCGTGCTCTTCGTCGGCTCCGAGGAGCAGAAGACATTTTACCGTAGCAGTTTGTATGGACACCGGGTTGGTTAATTGCAACTGTCAACTGTTTGAGCATAAAGGTATACTTTGTCGACACGCGTTGAGGGTTTTTAGCGCCAAGAATGCTCGTGAAATCCCTCCACAGTATATCTTGGAACGGTGGACGAAGGAAGCCAATAGAGTCCACGGTCACATTCCTTACGTGCCCAATGTTTCAGTTGATTTCGAGCAATCTGAGACGCTGCGATATAATCACCTTTGTAACATCATGCACGGTTTATCATTGGATGCAGCGTCAACATTTGATGGGTACAGGTATCAAGTTGAAGCAGCCGCACGGGATAAGGCTAACCTTGCACAGTTTAGGATGGCATTACCAGAAAGACGGGACACTCCGACTACTCGGACGACTCCAGCCGGTAGATTCAATCGAGCTTCACAGCCAGTCATTGACGGCACTAGCCTGCAAGGTGAGGAGGACGACATTTTTGATCCGATTATTTCTCAAACAAAAGGGCGAAAACGAGCAATACGCATGAAGAATCCGATTGAAGAAGCAACGGGTCAAAAAAAATTGCGAAAGTGTGCGTTGTGTAATAAGATGACTGATCATGACAAGAGAAACCATTATAAAGTGTTAGGTATCGAACCTGGCAGTATGGTCGAGGAGGACGATGATGATGAAGAGTGTTAGGGTTAATGTTTCAGTTGTATAAATTGAACTTTTATAATGTTTAAATTTGTGATTTGGTTTGTGGAATCATAGCTTCCGAAAAATTACGTAATTTTTTTGTCACTTTTTTTTCCTCATTGCACCTTAGGCACGCTAGTTAGCCCATTTGTATGAATTTCGGCAAAAAACGAGACACATTATTTTTTGGATTTTCCTATGAAGGGCCTGTTCGGGCACACTTTAGGGCCCAATTCATAACTTCCGAAAAATTACGTAATTTTTTTGTCACTTTTTTTTTGCTCATTGCACCTTAGGCACGCTAGTTAGCCCATTTGTATCAATTTCGGAAAAAAAACGAGACACATTATTTTTGGGTTTTCCTATGAAGGGCCTGTTCGGGCACACTTTAGGGCCCAATTCATAACTTCCGAAAAATTACGTAATTTTTTTTGTCACTTTTTTTTTGCTCATTGCACCTTAGGCACGCTAGTTAGCCCATTTGTATCAATTTCGAAAAAAAACGAGACACATTATTTTTGAGTTTTCCTATGAAGGGCCTGTTCGGGCACACTTTAGGCCCAATTCATAACTTCCGAAAAATTACGTAATTTTTTTGTCACTTTTTTTTCCTCATTGCACCTTAGGCACGCTAGTTAGCCCATTGTCCAAAATCAAACAATGCTAATAATAAGGCTAATTCAATTTCAAACCTTAATATCCAAAATCCAACAATAGTAATAATAAAACATACGAACGTCTACTACATCTCAGGATAATGGTAAGGAAGGCGTCTAGCTACACCCTTTTTCAGCTCCCAGGCTATCCTATATCTAAACGTCAAGGCATCGTTTCTAGACCACGTATCATATTCGAGCACATTTGAGCGAGCTATGTAGTCCATGTACTTGAGGACGTAAATCCCGCAATCATGACTGTTATATTGCTTTGGTCGGTTTTCTATCGTCACGACCGTCCAAGGATCTATCATTGTTTTGCTCGTGATGGCTTCCCCCTTAAAATGTCAACACGCTAGTGGAATGATAGTAGTCTGCATCCAACAATAAAAAAGGTTATCAAGCCTATGTAACAAGAAGAATAGACTATGAGCGAAGGTCAAGATATAAACTAACCACCGCATTGATGTACGTGGAGTACATCTGCGCCAGCTGCCGACCAGGTCCGTCTTCCCTTAGGCTATCGTATATGTGGACCACTTTATTCTCTGGAAAGAGAACTAATAGGAAGAAGTGGCTTGCATGAAGAGCAGGTAGCATGATTAGGTTCGCCTCAGCTGCGTGACATTGATAGTCCGCGTTCAAGTAGGAAAGCACGTTTGCAGATGGTCGCCATTTACCCTTGCTTGTCCCTCGCATCCTCCTCCATTCTGTGAACTCCTTCATGCTATTCACCATGAAGGGGATAACAAAAGAGGCATACATGTTGAGCTTCAAAGTTTGGCAGGGGTTATAATTTAGCTCTCTAACACGGAGCAGATCTATATAAGCGTCAATGAGAAAATTCGAAATATCTGTGTTCGGCGCCAACAGTCTTAGATCAGAGTGAGCTAGGAATGAAGCAACAGGAAAGTCTGCTGTAGTGATTGGCTCATGCCCAAAGTAGTGCCGGTCGATCCAATCCCGTTTGGCCGGACTCAATGGCTTCGTCGGTTGTCCTTTATCCGACCGGATGCTTGGGCGCGATGCCTGGATTCCTACTTGGGTCACCTGAATCTGGGGCTGAGAGTCGTACGCGTCAGGAGGCAAGCGAGTAGACTGCTCCCACACCTGACTCTGGGGCTGAGAGTCGTACGCGTCAGGAGGCAAGCGAGTAGACGGCTCCCACACCTGACTCTGGGGCTGATAGTCGTACGCGTCAGGAGGCAAGCGATTAGACGGCTCCCACACCTGACTCTGGGGCTGATAGTCGTACGCGTCAGGAGGCAAGCGACTAGACGGCTCCCCTTGGTAACCCCGGTACGCAAGACTAAAGTTTTGAACTTCAGTCTTGTACCTCTCAATGGACCTCTTGAGATTGTCAGGAGCCTGCGCGACAAACCAGTCAAACCCCTCCAGCTGCTTGAACACCTCAGTGCCCTGGTCAACCTAAAAAACATGCATACAAAATATGGCTAATCATTTCAGGCATGGTAGATAAGGTGCGCAAATAAAAATTGAAACAACACTAGCATGACTTACAATGTTCAATGCCCAGAACTGGTCATAGATCTCACGTGGCGCATACGATGTCTTCCTCGCCTGGGAAGGGCGATTCACCCTCGTGCGCGTCACCTTGAGAAACCATTGCAGGTACTCCTCAATGCTGATGCTGTCGGCCTTCAGCGATACAAGGCTATCATATGTTTCTTGCCAGGTATTCCACTGTTGCACCTCGTCGCTCAACAAATTCAAGGCATCAGGCACCTCGAAGTTCGGCCCTCGACCACTCCTGTATGGCCGCATGTCTACAGCGGGTTTTGGTATCCCTTGTAGACAGCCAGCTTGCCTCATAGCTCGATCGGGCATCTGAAACTCACATACTTCGAAGTGAATAAGCGGCACCCGAACCAAACCTGCCAGCACGTACGACACCGGAAGTTGCCAACACCACTCATCCAACCGATGCATCACCTTGCTATATGGCTGCCACGTCACCTGGGATGCATTGAGTATCTCTAGTTCCCCCCGATAGAACTTTAGATGGTGGTGCGGGTCTACCCGTCTCCTCCGGTTGGTCGTAGGCCCCCAGGCCCACACCCTAGGCCACGTCTCATCGGAATATTCCCGCGGTTGTGGACGACCCGTGGGTAGCCTCTCGTAAGACCAAACCTGTGAATGCAAACATTATCTGGAATTAGCACATTAATGCACGAATATATTGACACGTCAACCAAGAAAATAAATGCTCAAACCTGTAATAGAGTGAGGCAGGCGGCAATGGACTTGGCACCCTTTCTCGTAGCTTTGTGCAGTGCTCGATATAGGTGCGCAAGGACAGCTGAACCCCACGAATACGAGTATACCTCCTCAAGATCCTCCAAGAACACCATATACTTCGGATGCACCGTGTTTTTCGAATGCGTCGGAAGTAATATGGCTCCAATAATATACAGAAGGAATGCTTTCGTATACGTCACGAAATCGTGAGGAGTGTATTCATCCGGTAGCACGCCATACTGCTCTCTCAGCCATTTAAGTTTGATGCCGTTCGTTGTAAGAGCTTCCCTCGGAATTCCCGGGAAATACTGCCTAGCCATCTTCGCTATGGATGCAGACGTTTTGCTCGAAGTAATGGGTTTGCCGTGACATGGGATTCCAAGTATAAATCCGACGTCCTCTAATGTAATAGTCATTTCACCAAACCGGAAGTGAAATGAGTTCGTCTCGCTCCTCCATCGTTCAACTAGAGCGGATATAAGGCAATCGTCGTGTCGAGACCAAATCCCGGGATCGGTGAACATAGATAAATTTTGACGGTGTAATAGTTGTATTTGTTCCTCGTTTAGTACCCACTCTTCGTGGTGACTTGTGCTTTGAATTGTTTCCAAAACACCCCTATCGACACCGTCAAATACGTGCCTCGCGACGTGGTCATCGTCATCGTATAGGATTGATGTATCATGAGGTCCGGCGTTGAAATCCATATATCTAAGAACAAAATATAATCGTAAACCAACTTAGCATCCATAATATTTACATTCCAAAACTATAAATGGATCTTTAACCTAGCTTACCAACGCATTAGCAATAGTCATTATCTCATTATTTCAATGTATTAAAACAATTCCTCACTTCTCACCACTCCGAACGCTTAATTACGCTAGTTCCCTAAAATTTAGCGCCAACGTGGTTATTTAGCAATATACCCCCTGATGGCCGCTACAGCCCCAACACCTCAAAACCGCTTTAAAATCACTTTTTAAATGTATTACATCAATTATATACCAAATATTTCCTTTATCAAATTTTAAAGGGGATGAGTTACCAAAACACCCCCAACTTATGCAAAATACCCCTGGCAGCCATCGACCCAACAAACATCTCAGAACAACTTTAAAATAACTTTTCGGGTGTCTTACACCCTTACTCTTTCCTTCAGTTGTGTTACAATGTTCAATTACCAAAATACCCCCGATGAGCGGCAAATTACCGAAATGCCCCCGGGGGTTCATTATCACCCTAACGCCCCAAACCAGCTTCAAAACAACCTTTCAGGTGTTTTACTTACATTTCTGGACTAAAAAGTCCTTTGAAAAACTTAACACCGTAAAATTACCAAAATACCCCTCTCGGGGTGGCAAATTACCAAAATGCCCCTGGCATCAGAACAATCTCAAAAGTGCTTTGAAATGCTATTTTAAGCTTCCCGAATTCATTCTTGATCTAAAAAGTATTCTACGGACTTTTTCCCAAAAATCCCGAACCGGTGTCCGGATCGAGCGCTTAAAAGCCCGTTCGGCCAAAAAAATAGCTAACGACTTCGGAATGGCCCGAATTCCTGGGGATGGAACTTCCCAACATCCTAGGGTTCTCATAAAAGTTTCGCGCGAAATCGCGCTAGCTTGATATTTTAAATTACACTGCAAAGTTACAAGGTTCCCCGTATCAGTTAACCCCTTTCCAGTCTTTGGAAAAATCTGAAATTTTCCCTGATATAGATCTTTTAAAAATAACTAGGGTCTCTTTTTTGCACTTTGGCAAAATCTAGCTCTAGCTATTTTTTATAAATTCGTGAAAAACTGTCTAATTAAGTTTTTACCTTTAGCGACAATTACGTTTCGTATTCACATTAATACACATAGTGTTACACCCTAGGAACACACATAGTTTTGAAAATTATTTCCTCCAGTTGTGTTACATTGTTCAATTACCAAAATACCCCCGATGAGCGACAAATTACCGAAATGCCCCCGGGGGTTCATTATCACCCTAATGCCCCAAACCAGCTTCAAAACAACCTTTCAGGTGTTTTACTTACATTTCTGGACTAAAAAGTCCTTTGAAAAACTTAACACCGTAAAATTACCAAAATACCCCTCTCAGGGTGGCAAATTACCAAAATGCCCCTGGCATCAGAACAATCTCAAAAGTGCTTTGAAATGCTATTTTAAGCTTCCTGAATTCATTCTTGATCTAAAAAGTATTTTACGGACTTTTCGCCCAAAAATCCCGAACCGGTGTCCGGATCAAGCGCTTAAAAGCCCGTTCGGCCAAAAAAATAGCTAACGACTTCGGAATGGCCCGAATTCCTGGGGGATGGAACTTCCCAACATCCTAGGGTTCTCATAAAAGTTTCGCGCAAAATCGCGCTAGCTTGATATTTTAAATTACACTGCAAAGTTACAAGGTTCCCTATATCAGTTAACCCCTTTTCAGTCTTTGAAAAAATCTGAAATTTTTCCCTGATATAGATCTTTTAAAAATAACTAGGGTCTCTTTTTTGTACTTTGGCAAAATCTAGCTCTAGCTATTTTTTATAAATTTGTAAAAAATCCATAAATTAGTGAAAAATCCTAATTTTGACGCCCTAAAAAATCGCTATTTTGGAATCTATAAATGTAATACCGTTCATCCGATTTCCGATTGATCTGATTTTTGTTTCCTTCAATTTGTATTTTTGTTATCTTCGATTTGAGTCTACAATGACTATTTTTGAACTTTGAAATTAACATTGAATTATAAGAAAATTTAAAATACTTACTTGTTTTGACTTGATATATTTAAAGAAAAATCCACCGATCTTCTAGCGTAAAATTTTTTTGTTTGTATTGTTATGGAGACTATGTAGGTGAGATATGGAGTATGAAGATAGTTGGTAAAGATGATGGAGAGTGGAAGAAAGGGTTCGGGGAGGAGGGATTATAAAGAGAAAAAAGTGAGGGAGAGAGAAGAAATAAGACAAAAAAAATCCGTGAGTGAGCAGTCAAAGCTGTGAAACAAAAAAAATGGCAGAAGACTCTGCGGCAGCTTTGAGCTACCTTTGGAAAAAGGAGTGGGGAGGAGACCACGTGGCATCACGGGGAGGGGAAGGGGGGCCATGGGGAAGGGGAGGCATCACGGGGGAAGGGGGGCCATGGGGGGCATCACGCGGGGGGGGACCGCAACACTTTGTTGCGGTTGGCATGCCAACCTCGAGAAAAAGTTGTGGTTGGGCATGGGAGGGGGGCCATGGGGGAGGGGGGACAGGGCCACATGGCGGGGGAGGGGGGACACCACGTGGCGGGGGAAGGGGGGCCAACCGCAAATCTTTGTTGCGGTTGGGCATGGGGGGCCATGGGGGAGGGGGAGGGGGGCCATGGGGGAAGGGGGCCATGGGGGAAGGGGAGGGACAAGTGGGGCCATGGGGAAGGGGGAAAGGAGAAGTGTCAGGGGCGCAACCGCAACAAAGAGTTGCGGTTGGCTTTTGAAACTCATGATGCCAACCGCAACTCTTAGTTGCGGTTGGGCTTTTTGGTCAATTATCCAACCACAACACTTTGTTGCGGTTGGGTTATTTGAGGAATAGTCCAACCGCTACAAAGAGTAGCGGTTTGTTGGAGAAATAAGTATTTATTCACCGGTCCACAGGGATCGGCTCCCATATATATATATATATTATCTGTTCACCGTGCGGGTAACTTGAGCTAAGTTACCTGAAAGGATAAACGGCCCAGATTTTTTTAAAAAAAATTATTAAATAAACGTCTTTTTGACCAAAATACCCTACCCTAATTGTCCGCTTTACAGTGTGACGGATGACTTTTTTACTTTGACACTTGTCAATCAAAAAGTTGCGATTTTCGTTAGACAAGTGTCACATCTTCTCCCCCACTGTCAGCTAGACAGTGTGGTGGACGGCGGTCAAAATATATCCAAAATTGCCCTACTTCTACAGCTTTTTCTTTTTTTTTCATTTTCACCTTTTTGAGCTCCACTTGCCGCAATTTTTAGCTCCCTTTAAGTTCCAAGCTTCAATTAGCAAAGTTTCAAGTTTCACTCAAATAAGGTAAGTTTGTGAATGGTGAAGTTTTTTTTACGGGTAGAATGGTGAAGTTTTTTTGGATGTTTACATAAATTGATTTGAGATCATATTTGTTGTATTTATAACCCTATTCATCAAAGTAATTTTAATTTGTTGTGTTCAAGAAATTAATTTGTTATGTTCAAAAAATTAATTATAGTTAAATTCAAATTTTTGAGATTATGTTTATTGTTTTTGGCATGCTAAATTTGTCTATTCATCAAAGTAATTTTGATTTATTATGTTCAAGAAATGCCATTTTTAAT